>WBMZ01005518.1:0-108426 GCA_013400975.1 Atrichornis clamosus
GGCCTGCCCCGCTGGCGGCCCGGCCGCGCCCGGCGCGCTCGGCGGGAGGAAGCGCGGCCCTGGCCTTGCCCGCCAGGGTTGCTGGGGCGCGGGGCCTGCCTGGAGCTCGGCCCCGAGCTTGGCCCCGGCCCCCGGGACAAAGGGCGGACTGGACGCGGCTCCGGCCTCACCCAGCAGGGGACGGTTCTGCGGCCGCTCCGGGTGACCTGTGCAGGCCGCGGCTGCAGCAGCATCCCGGGGGGCCCGGCCAGAGCGAAGGGGGCGGCCCGTACCCACAGGAGCCCCGCGGTGCGGCCGGGGAGCGGCGGCGGCCGGGCCGGGGCTGCCGCAGGACGGCAGTGCACCGGCCGGCCGCGGTGTGCCCTGACCCCTCGCCTCCGGGTGTGTGCTTTTCTCAAGGCAACGTTTAAGTAAAATCAGTTAAACGCGAACTTGCGGTTCAGTTTTGTTCCGTTCCGATGGAAATTTACAGTGCTGCAGCGGGTCATGTTGGTTTCCACCGGCACTTGTTGATGGTTGAGCAGCTTTGCAAAAACGGTGAATATTTTTCAGAATTGTTTTTCAGGAAGGCCTCAGAAAACCCTTTGAGTTTCTCCTTTTAATGTGAAGCCACTGAAAAATACTCTCTGTTTGAGCAACATTTTAGGCCTTGTTAGGCTGAGGTGGCACAGTGCTGATTTGGTTGTTGTTTTTTTTTTTTTAAATACAGGGATGGTAATACTAAAAAAGGTGTTCGCCCTGTTTTGGGACCAGGGTAAAGGAAAGGTCTCTCTCTCTGTGACAGAGGTGCAGGTACTGTCATGAAATAATGTTTGTCACAGTTGTTTGCTATGGTTTGTGTTCCGTCCTCCTAGTACAGACTGTGCTGAGACTGGTGGGAACTTGTTTGGGCAGAGAACTGATAGTTAAACTGAAAAGCTTGGTATACTTGGAGTAAAAAGGTGAATTTTTTCTGCTTTTAGCTTCCCCTGTGTGAAGAGTTGGGTACCTGTTGAGCCTTGTCACGGTAGTTTTATCCATCTTTCAAAAACCAGAATCCCAGACCTTTGAATTAAATGTGTGGTTTAAATACTTGACCATGATATGCCAAAACAGTTGTGATTAAACAAGAACTAGCCTTGTTGCAGTGCAGTTACAACCCTCCTTGTTGCCGCCTGTATTTCCACCTGATCCATTTTTCATATTTGAGTGTTCTTTGGAATCTCTTGTTATGTCCAGGGCTGAGGGTTGGTTTTGCACCCTGGCCCCAGAACCTGTGATGCCCCGTGAGCTTGTGGTGATGTATTATCTGCATCCTCTCTCCAGGTGGAGGAGGGGCAGTTGGTTCTGTTGTAGCTGGTTTGAAGTGGCTGTTTAGATATGGATTCAGGACTACGGGCCAGCGCAATGATGCCTAAGCGCTGGTGGTAAAGGCCAGTGTTGGGATGGTTTTTCCTAAGGTAACAGATGAGCGTTTAGGTGTCCTGGGAGGAGTTGAATGTGGGGTCCTGGGTGGGCTCTGGAGTAGCAGTTCACTGCAGCAGTGATGTTTCCTGGAACCTGCAAGAAACTCCATCCCAGGAGGACAGAGGACTCTGCTGCCACACCACCTGTGTGGGCTGTGGATGGGATGGGAAGGGGCTGGACGTGGTTGCAGGCAGTGTGCAGGCTGCTGGGGCAGCTCTAGCTGCCGTCGTAAATGCACAGAGGGCTTGGCTACAACACATGTCCCTGCTGATGCCAAGGCAAACTGAGCTGAACAAAGAAAACCTCACAAAAGTGTCGAGTGTTTCGCGGTTGGGATGCCCAGCTTGTGCTTATAGTAGGGCTGTGCAGGCATTGGAGCAGAGGAGGTACAAGGAATGCATTGCTGGGTGGGGAGAAGAGTAGGTAGGACCGCGTCACTGTTGATTTAATTGGTTTAAACCGCATGGCAAGGTGGAGCAGGGAAGTCATTAAGCTGGAAACAAGTAATTATATTTAAAAAAAAAAAGTTTTGCTCATCAAATTTTCAGCCAGAAACACTCTGACTTGGCTTGTGCAACTGCTGCTGTGAGGGAGGTGTGACTGGGAGAGGGTGCAACAACTCCCATGCCAAGGGACTGTGGCAGTGCTCACCTGGACAGCAGTCTTGCTTGTGGAGACCCTGCCCAGAGGACATGTGCTTGGGCAAGCTGGCCTGAGGTGAGAGTCCTGTGCAGGGGGTTTCTCTTTTGGTGTGAGGACTGGCAGCTTCATAAGGAATGTCTGCTGTTGGGGCATTCGGCAGAGGCTGGGGGTAGGGAAGAGTTGTGGGGGGTGATGGTATAGGGGAGAAATCTTCAGGGAAATTGAGACCCATCATGTTGATGTCTGGGGCACAGGCAGCAGATCCAGAAGGTCTCGACAGTCCTCCAGGTGACTATATGGAGATGAAGGGACACTGCCCTGTCCTTGTGCTGGGCTCACTGGCAGCCATGGCCCTCAAGCCTCGTGATCAAGCAAAGGGTTGCTTCAGGTCTTCTCACCCTTATTGTTCTGCATACCCCAGCTTCACGCTCATGTCTTCCCTTGGCTACCTGGATCAGCTGCCCATGCCAAAGGATCTGGAACTTCCTTTCTTCCCAAAGGGCCTGCTGGCCAGTGCAGTTCATGGTGTTGTGTTCAAGGTACAGCTCAGAGACAAAGGAGAGCTGGAATTCTATATATTAATATACATCCTAATAAAAAATTTTCTAAATGCCTGTTGCGTGCATAGTGGAGTCTGTCTGGATGCTGGTGTGACTGCTGGTGCAAAGAGGTGCTTCCTGTGTTACTTATGTGTAATGTTAAAGTTCAGGAACAGTCGTGAATATTTAGTGTCCCAGATGTTTTGTGGAGAAAACAGATTCTGTGGAAAGTACGATACCATTCTTTGCCAGTGACTTAAGAAAAAAAACAACACTGAAACTGGAGTTGGAGCAATTTTGTGTTTCTCTCATTGTCAAAAATTAGTAATAGTCGTTACTGTTCACATTATTCAGAAAATGATCATTTGAAGAGTGGTGGTATGAAATCTAGAAATGTAGTTAATTCCAAGGCATAGGGAGAATTTTGATTCTAATTACAGCCCGTGGAGTCACTTGTCCTAACTACAGAGCCAAACAGGAACTGGAACTGCTTATAACTGATTGTTACGGGCTTGGCTCAGCTGCATTGGGCATTCAGGAAGACTGGAGGTAACTGGGACTTCTCCATATACTCAGCGCCTGGTATGCTCTGGTGTTTTTCAAAAGCAAAGCAGTGATACTGTATATGTCTTCTCAGATTGTAGGTGCTGGCTCAGATGTGTTTGAGTGGGATTTCCTGACCTGTTCAACTGGAATTGGGGATTCTCAGTTCCCTTCATGTGTGTGTGTGGTCCTGATTACTCCCTCATTGTTGTCTTTGGCCTATTCACCTGACTCCAGCCATAACCTTCCTGATTTTACTAAAATCAGAGGAGGTCTGTCTCTCATGAGAGTGTCCTCTGTGAGTATGAGGAAAGGAGCCTGGGCAGGGAGGTTGTTTAGAGGTATCTGAGTGCATTAGGAGATGAACTAGAGTTCTCCTCTCACCTTTGGGTGCCATTCAAGACATCAGTGACTTACTGAAGTTGGGTGATCAGTTTCTGCCTGTTTATGAGGAAGCTCTGCTCTGTGCCTTTCTCTTCCTGGCAGAAAAGATTTACTGGGAAGCTTTTTGAGAGGGCAGGAATTTTTCATGTTTGGCTGGTGACAGAATTGTTGAGCACTGTCATGGACTTCATCAGTCACTGTGGTCAGGTGAATTTGGTGTGGGTGTGTACTGTATGCTGTGTCAGTGGGGTAATTCTGACTTCTGCACACAGCACTGGCAGAAGCCGAATATTGCTTGAAACAATCTGTGGGCATCCCTGTGACCAGCACGATCCTCAGTACAGGAATTCAGTAAGAGATGCCATGATTCCTGTGTCCTCTGTTGTGTTGCTGCCTTGGTGAGCAAATGGAGTGACTGGAGCAGCTCCCCTCCCCACTGCGAAAGGTGCTCCTGCACCCACGTCTGGCAGGAGGAGAGGAATGAGGTGTTGGATCTGCTGGGTCGGAGAGTGGACACTGTCAAAAGGCAGGTGGGAGGCACTTACCTCTTTGAACAGAGGGACGTGGTGGGTGGAGAAGGTGAGAGGAGTTAGCAGTATAAACATGGCAGTTTGCTTAGGGAACCTCACGGGAATTTGGGGAGCAAGAAATCAATGAGGAGGTGTAGAAGATGTGAAAGAGCAGCAGGTTAAGTGTGAAGCAGTGTATGAATGACCAGGTAAGTGAAACATATGATGTAGATAGAAAAGAAGATAAAAGAGGGGACTGGTGGGGAGAATTAACCCCTGCCTTTAGTAGGTAGTAAAATAAGTGTTATCTGTCCTTGTGTATTTAGTTACCCATTCTCATGCTAATATAAGCCAAGTGAATTGCATCTTCAGCAGGTGGGGACTGATTGAACACAATCAGAAGGTGCCTGCACTTCCTCTTGCCCTCAGTGGAATTATCAAACCTGTGTGTGTTAGCAGACAGCATACTGGGACCCATTTGCATTTGTTATGAAAGGTAAAGGTAGTGTGGTGAGCAAACCACCGTGTTTCAGTTCATTTGTGCCTCAGTTTATTCCTGTGTGGACCCTATGGCCATGTCTGTTTTGTGTTTGAGTTTTGGTGTACACTTGTGTGTGTGGGATTGTATTGGTATGTATGCATATGGTTTTGCATTTTGGCTTTCTATTTTGATTTACTTGTAATCAACTGAGATTCTTGATATTTCTGTTTTCCTGGTAAAGAGGCAGCCCAAAAGTTCTAGTTAGTCTCCTAGGGAGACTTTTTCAGTTATTTTATACTGGTTTGAGGAAGCCAGGAGGTGTGGAAATCACATTTTTGCCTGTCAAAATGAAGGTCATCCTGCAAGAGAGAGATGAGTTTTGTGAGATAGCAAAAAAAGCCAAAATGTGTACTTTCCAAGCTAAATGTTGAGGAGGAGTCCCTAAAATTAAATTTATGTGTATACAGTGAAGCATTGCTTACAGGAATCTTGTGCAACCACATCAAGCTCTGCATGTATCAAACACACATAAACAGCTTGTTAGCTCATACAGCTTGGAAGTCAGATGTCTTCTGTTGCATTTAGATTTGATAGAATTTTATGTGGAAGAAATATAGAGGTCTGCTTCCCAATGGAGCAATACCTGCTGTAGCCTGTGGAGACTGGAAAAGAAAACTACACGATGGGAAGAAGCTGTGCAGAGTTTTTGTAAGTCCTCTGCCCTGCGGAGCAAGAAAAGGCAGCAAATGTCCATCCATGTTTCACTGAAGTGATGTTTATAAACAAGGTATAAAAATCTCTGAATGAATGTGATGCTTCTGGCATCCTCTCAAAGGCTGAAGTGCACTCATCTGGACCAGCTTTGGAAAAGTGCTGATGATGTTTCCAGCTGTCATGGACCTCATTTTAAATGGACTTTGTTGTATTCAAACACCTCCTTCGATGTGGGTATGTGTCTTGACCTTCTGCCTTGTGCTAGGACAACAACATCCACTCAGGCAAGTGGGCATTTCTGTGCTGCAGCAGCAGGCTGAGGGAAACCTGCCTGATACTGGCAGTTGGACCTTTTCATTGTGATTCAGGATGTATTGCCTTGGGGTATGGGCTTTTTCAAGGATATTCTGGTGAGGATGGATTACTGTTATTGTACAGTGTGTCTGCTGGCTTTGGAGAGATGAACAAATATTTTGGGGATTCCTTTGTTGGTCCTGGTCATTTATGACTGGGCTATAACATCTCTTCTCCCGTGAGAAACTGAGTCCCTCTAATGACACCAATTCAAAAGAATCTGTCTTTAAGTCAAATTCTCCAGGAGTTTATGCATTTTTAAACCGTTTTTGTATTGATTTGCTTGGTTTCTGGTTCTCCCTGAGCAGTTCTGCTGCTGCTCCCTTGGCCAATGCCTTCAGTAATGTGAATCTTACACCGTGTTATTCCAGGCTGCTGGTGTTCCATGCAAAGGGCTTTTTTGTCCATCTTCTGGGTACTCAAGTTTCTTTTCATGTTGTGGACTTGAGTGCAGAAGAGATGTGTGAGCAGCAGATAAACGATAGTGCAGTGCCTGTTGAGCACGGAAAAATGTCTTCCTTTCAAAAAACTGGATTAGTTAATATGTGGTACTCATGGTAAATCCCTGCAGAGAGGCACTTCACCTGTTTTTCTTCAGTTCCGCTCATAGATAACTTGAATACTGTGTCTCTGCTAGGCTGAGAATGGAACAGCTATTGCATGTTTGTTACCCCTCCATCTACACATGCCCCACTTGTGTTTGGAGGGTGTCTGAAACATGAACGTGAGGCACATGCTTGCAGTTAGGACTGACTTGGGTGTTTAGAGAGCTGTTAAAATATTGAAATACTTGATTATGAAAATCAATGAGAAGGAAAGTGCTCTGAGTTATCCTGAAGGTGCTGAGGATTTAAGCCATTGTCCATAAAGTGTGAAATTGTAGGGAGAGTGGTTTTCATCTTGTTCCCCTGGGACGGGGTTGCAAAAAGGATTTGTTCAGCCTTGGAGCTTTGGTTTTTACTCATGGTTCTTCTGGTGTCTGAACAAGACAAAATAATTTTTGCTGTGACTCTGCACGCTGTTTTCTACCCCCACCCCACCTTCTTGTACTGCTGCTGAGTTGTTGGACAAGTTATCTCTGTTACAGGTCTCTTGCTGAGGTTTGCTAGGTGGGCTTATGTAAACTGTGTACAAGATACGTGACACCATGTGTGGTAGCCTCTTGAAGGGCTTGTCCTGTGCTACCAGAATTGAACTGATTGCCAGAGCTGGTATGGATGTACCTTTTACATACCTGTACCTTTAACATACACAGGCCTTCTGTCTGTTCACCTTGTAGGCATTTCCCTTGTTGGCCTGTGTTTGTCCCCTTGCGCCCCGTGAGTGGTCCCAGCTCAGGACCCACCTTCCTCTTGCAGGGGCAGAGCTCCCCAAGCTACAAAGCAGGGCCAGGGTAGGATGATGCTGGTGGGAGTGACAGGAGGAAACTCGCCTTCCTGGAGGCAAGTGGAAACATGGTGGCTTGGTTCCATCACTTGTCAAACTGTGCCAGTATTGCACGGGGCATAGGCTTATGCTAAATCTTGTGCCCACTAAGCTAATCTAAGGACGAGTCAGTTGGTCCCCTTGCAGGCTCCCTTGGGCGGTGACATTGTGTCAGCCAGCCCTCACAGCTGGCAGTGCTGTGGGGCAGAGGTGTGTGCTGCTGGGACAGCCTGATGCTTCTGACTCACCGAGGAGCCACTGTGCTGCTGCCAAAAGCGTTTGTATGGCCTCCCCAGGTGCTGTTTTTCTATCTTGTGTGTGGGAGTTGGCTTGAGGAGTTCATCTGGCCTCTGTTTCTGTTTGGTATTTGGTTTTTTGTGTGAGTTTTTGCTTGTCAGGGTTAAAGCAGGTTTCCCCAGTTGCACTGGGCTGTGAAGCCGTGAGTGTAAGAAGCAATGCTCTGGTGTACAGTGACCTTTAGAGGTAGAAGAGCACCGTATTGGGTCTGATTAGCTTCCTTCTTGCCTTTAGTCCAGTCCAGTGTTTTTACCTGTTAGGAACTGTGTCTGAGAGAATTGGTCTTTTTCCTGAGACCGTTCCTGAAGTTGAAGGGAAGGCTAGACTACAGGGAGATTTGCAGTAAGAGAGACTTGAACTAATTCCTGTGATTTAATATGGTAAATTTGTAGCACCCAGAGGACGACTGATAAACTTCGGCAGCCAAATACATCTGGAAATGATAAAGGGGAAAGGGAGAATTGAAGACTTGCTCTGCCTCAGCAGTTGAGCTGCCTTGGCCATGGCAGCAAAGCTTTTTGTCAGCCTGAGCATCTGCATTGGGGAGCTGGGGTTCTGGACAGGCTGTGGCACTGACTTTGATTCTAAACTTCTCATTGCACTTTTATGTTAGGTTGATCTGGTTCTTATGGGCATCTACAATCTTACAGGATTTCCTTTTGTTTTAGGGGGAGCTTTAGGTCTTGAAGATCCCCATGATGGTCTGATTAGGTGGCCATTTCTTCAAGATTAGTTCTGCAGTTCATGCAGGTGCAACTTGTCTGTACCTCCTCATGCTTAGGTGGAAAGGTGCAAATGTGATTTTTATCAGATATCATAGGTTTGTGTAAGTTCCTGTGCATGATCTGTGAATATTTCAGGAGACCAGACTCCGCAAGCACAGGTCCCTGTGGAACTCTCTGCAAGCCTGTTGGGTGCTTGCTCCATGCCTATACAGACCCTGTGCGGGGCGTGTGAGGTATCATTGACCTGGATTTGCATCAGGAGTATCATGTGATGCTGCAGAGCATCTTCCAAAATGTGTGACCTTGACTGCTCAGGCTGTAACCCTCCATGGTGAGATCGCCACTCTTGCTCTTAGTGAGGAAGTACAACGCAGTGTTGCCAAGTATGCACTGCCCTGGTAGGGTGCCCTCCTGGTTCTCCTCTCAGGTGAGCTGAACTGCTGTGCACATGGGCAGCGACAGTGTTTAGCAGGGTACAGTCCATTACCTTCCAGATGAACATCAAGGGAGATGGCAGTATGAGTATTGCACAGATTGCATATTTATTAGCTGCTAAATTGATTTCCTCTTCTGCAAATCAAAGCCTTTGTGTTTGCCCTTTACTGGAGGCAGGGCAAGCCCTCCAGGAAGCAGACAGCTCTGCTGGTCCTGGAGCAAACAAAGAGTCCAAGCGCCAGGAATTAGTCTATGTTTTGAATAATTTATCTGATCTTTCTGAGGTGCTTCAGGAGATGCCCTGTGGCGTAAGGAGGACAGCTGTTGGGAGCAGACAGCTGAGCCGAATGGGAGTTTATCCTTTATCCCTTGTTGTCTAGGCTTATTTTTTTCTGTGGACCAAAAGGGTTATGTGGTTTGCTTTGGACCTAATTCTCTGGAAGTGGTTCTCTGAACTGAATTAGCTATCACGTTGCTTTTCGACCAGAGAGCGAAGTGTTTGTACTTAGAAGAGGTTTGTGGACAGAGATAAAACAGCTTCCTTTAAAAACATATGGCTGTGTTGTTTGACCTGGGAGGGGTTGTGGACTAAGATAAAAGCATTATTTGGAAATCCCTTCTGGGGAGCAGTGGGACCATGTCTGAGTTTTCCTGTAGAGACCAGTTCCTTTCCTGAACACTGTCAGTTCAGGATCTGATCTCATGCCAAACTCTGGAAACCTCATCCTACCTTTGACATCCCCTTCTTTCTTCTTGTCCCACTGAGAAACCTGTATGAGCAGAAGGTAGGAAGAAGAATGATGGTCCAAACAGCTTTGTATAATGCTGGCCAAGACTTGTGGCCCAGAGCTGAGGAGATATTCTTCAAGGTCCTTTTTGCCTTGGCATAGCTGCAATAATCAGCTTGTGGAAAGTGGGGTGTTTGCATGTCAGCTTTTAACGCTGGTTTCCTTTGTGATTTGGGGAAAAGTAGAGGTCAGCTCTCTGCTTGCTGATCTGATATAGCCCAGCTGTTGTCACTAGAAAGTGTGACACTAGGGTGTAAGTTAGTATACAAGTTCACACTAGGGAGTTGTGAATGAGCTGGGACTTCTGTCGGAAGAAAAAAGGGTTAGGTGTAAAGATTTAGAGATGTGTTGCTTTAGGCAGCAGCTTAGCAATTGAGGTCTTTCTGCACTGGGGTCACGTGTTGTAGAATATCTGAACAAGCCTGCCAGCATTCTTTTGGAAATGCAAAATCTATTTTAAAATACATTTCTAATTCATTTATTTCTTTTTGAGAAGAATTGGAGTAATATCCTGAAGCTTATCTACCCAGCTCATTATGCCAGAGCCATAGCCAGATGGGTTTCCTGTGGGTTATGCTTTGGCACTGTGCATCAGTGCTAGATGTCCTTGGTGTTAAGAACAAGAATTTACTCTCTGGCCTGTTTCTGTGGTTTCATCCCTGCTGATGCTGCTGATGAGGACTGCAGCTGAGCAAATGGGAAAAGGATCTTTTCAGCAAGTGTGGAAGTGGCAGGGATTGAGACAGGAGTGGTAGGAGCTGGTGTCCGAGGCCCACGTGTGTCTGTATGGTCGTGTGGGAGGGCTTGGCTGGCTTCCCCATCAGGGACATGATTTGGGATCTTCTGTGACTTGAAGAAATTTCAAGTCTGATTTGTCAGTACAGCTGCTTTTTTCCTGCCCTACAAAAACATGGGAGATGAAGAATGTGTGAATGCACAGTTTGTTTCAATGAAGCCCTGCAATGTTCCTGGGTCCAGTCATTTGCTTTAATGTAGACAGGCTCTAGTAAGGACTGACTTGAACAGGAGCCTGGAACTGAACTGAGAGCAGGGAACTTGCTCCGTCGCTGAGCTGCCAAAGGTCTGAGCTGCACCCTGCCCCATGCCAGGGCACTGTGCTGCTCTCACAGTACCTGGGACACAGTCCAGAAGCCGTTTGTCCACAGTGTTGTTTCCTTTTAGTAAATAGCAGCTTTCTGGAAAGGTTTGTGTTGGGTTTTGCTCTCAAATCTGAGTGATACTCTGACTTTGGCAGCAGAGCTCTGACTGCCCAGTGTTCGTGTTCTCAGAATAATCCTGTGCTGGCACGTCCTGACTCTTTGAGACCCAAACCAAACACAGATAAGGCTCTGTGACAACATTCTTCAACAGACTGATGTCCCTGCTATGGAGCAATGCACAAATGGAGGGTATAATAATACTGGGGTCAATACCTTGCTGTCCCTTCAGGCATTTTGTTCAAGAGTTGTGGGTTTAGCAGCCAGCACTGGTTTTTCCATGGCAGCTGAGCAGGTAAAGGGGAAGTCTGGGTCAGCTTCATCCAAACTGGCAGGAATTGCTGCTGCTTTACTGCCCAGCAGGAACATTGACTGGTGCCAGGAGAAAAGTGACTGCTCTTCCAACCTTGATGATGCAGTCCCAAGTATGGCAGTTGCTTTTGATGACTGTGGATTTGATATGATCTCGTCCATATTAGGGCTCAAAGAAATGCAAAGATTGTTGGAAATCTCTTTGAAAATAAAAGTAAAATATTCAGAAACATAGAGAAAGAATTACGTCTGCACTACATGGGCACACACATTCTGCTGGGATCAGCCAGAGCCCAGCTAATGCTCTTACTACCTGCTTAAGGGGGTACTGGCAAGTTGGGTGCCTAGGAATCTTATGACAAGTTTAATATTTTGTCTCCTCTAGTTACCCTTTTCTACCTCAGGCATAAACATACCAAGCTTCTCTTTAAAAACAGTTAGGACTATAGGCTTTCAGTAGACAATTTCAGTCATTAGCTGGTATGTTCTTTCTGTTGCCAGAACGTGGTGATTTCATGACACCTGTGTAGCTGTTGATGTGACATCTTCAACATGCATATGCTACTCCCTCTGTAATTCCTGTTTCTCGGAGGTGTTTCAGGGTGTGATAGTATTCCTGCCCTGGTGTGCCTTGGGCTAGGCAAGGAACCAGTCTTCACTGCCCTTTCCAGCATATGGGTGCTCTGTTTCCACTGATGGGGCAGCTTTGGAGTTCACCTTGTCTCTGGACTTTGCTGATGGTCTTATATGGAGCAGAAAACACAGGCAGTGGGGCTGAGCTGATATACCTCAGCTTGCCCCTTCCTCGGATGTCTCTGAGGGCACCAGCACCAGGAGCAGACCCAAGCTGTGCTGGTGCCACGAGCAGAGATGACTCTTGCATCACTGTGGGAGCTGCAAGGTCATGTAGCTCCCACATTCTTAGCAAAAAATTGGGAGCCCTGCTGTAGTGGAGAAATTGCAGCATTGTAAACCGAGGCATTGCAAGTCAGTTTGCTCTGGGGCGAGTGAGGGGCAGGTGGGCACCAGGACTGGCTCTGGCCACAGGCTGCACACGAGTGGCTGTGAAGGTGGAAAACTTGTCTTTGTGGTGCTTGGGCACCTTGCAGGAGCCAGGAGAGAACCCTTGGTATTTTTGTGTGGGGCAGTCAGTTTGTATACAGGGCTGGTGCACACTTTCCTTTTACTGGAAGCTCGAGGGAGAAGTAGTTAATGGGGACAAGGGCAAGGGAAGAAGATTACTGGATCCGAGTTGGGGCTACTGGCTGATATTTTTGCAACAGTCTTCTGTTACGCAGCGTGAGACTGCAGGGATTAGCTGGGCAGACTCTCAGGCTCCTTCCATACTGAGGGCCTGCCTGCCCTGTGCGCAACAGTAGAGCTTTTTTCCACGGACTTTCAAAATCCAGTGTACTTGGGGAATCTTTGTTGAGAGACTTTATGGTTTTTATTTCTTTAGCAGAGAAATTTTGTGTTTGCCCCTAGTTACTTACCCTAGTAAAAGGGTTAAATAACAGGAAAGTTGCTGCTTCCCAAGAGTGCAGTGGTGCTAAATTCCTCATGTACCTTGCTTTGGTGTCTGCATCCCAGTATGCAGATCACACCTGCCTCTTTTAAGTGTTGGCAGGTCCTTGTGACTGCTCAAGGAGCTGGAGCTTTGCTGTGACCTGCCCCTGACATCAAGCAATGGATCTGTACCCAAGTCTGTAGTGTGGTTATCTGTTGTGATCTCTCTATGATTAGGAGGAAATTCTTTACTTGGGAAGAAATTCTTCCCTGTGAGAGTGGTGAGGCCCTGGTTGCCCAGAGCAGCTGTGGCTGCCCCATCCCTGAAGGTGTCCAAGGCTAGGTTGGATGGGGCTTGGAGCAACCTGGGATAGTGGAAGGTGTCCCTGCCCATGGCAAGGGGTGGAATGAGATGGTCTTTAAGGTCCCTTCCCACCCAAACGATTCTGGGATTCTGTGAGTCTGGGTTGGCTGCTGGCAAGGGTGAAGAGGGGGCTGCCGGCAGTGCTGCTTGCCCAGGTTCCTGTTGCACAGCTGAACTGTCATTAGCAGCCCCTATGGAGGGATATTGCAAAAAGCCATTGTACATGTTTGCCCCTGCTCTGGGCAGGTGTATTGGAGGTGGAATGCTGCGCTTAACCTGGTCTTCTGCTGTGGTGGCAGTGCTGGAGAGCTGGACTTCTATGGGAAATCACCTGGATTTGCAGCTGGACCATCTCTTTTAAAATATTACTTAATATGGGCAGATTTACTGCAAACCTTCAGCTTTCTGGGAACAAAACAGTCTCTTCAGTCTTGAAGTTTGTTACTTCATATGGTACCCTGGTCCACTCCTTTCCTGCCAGCTGCCTGTGTTTGTCCCCTGGATCCTGATGATGGGATTGCTCTGTATTCAAAGTAGTGCAGTCTAAAGTTTGATCTAAAAAAATCCATTTTATTTATTTTAGATTTTAGAGTAAATATTGAAAGATAAAAGGAGATTTTTAATGGTGATGTTCTCCTTTGAATGAATGAGAACTGGCCTCTTGCTTTAGTCTTTCAGATCAGCTTTTGTGAAAAAGCACAAAGAAAGAAAGCTATGCCTTTGTTTTTATCCTTTTTTTCTCAATATTGATACTGAGAATTTGCTTTTTCTTCCAACTAACCAGATGTAGCATTCCTCCTCCTGAGAGAGCCTCTGTTTCTCACAGTGCTAGCGCAGCAAGAGCTCAATTAAGCCTTCTTAAAAGGTCGCTAATTATTGAGGTGGCTTTGTGCCTTCTGCTTTGCCTGTGACACTGTGTGGACATCCAGGTACTGTCCCTGTGGCTGGAGTGGCTGGAGCTGCCTGCTGGACTGCTACCAGACACCAGCTGCTGCGACTGGCGTTTGATTTGCGCTTGTTGAAGCTTCTGTTGAGCGAAGACTAGCTGCTGAGGGTGAGGGTATCTATGCTCAGCTTACAGGTGAATATGTCAAATCCCAAGCATGGACACTGCCTCCCCTCACGGGTCCCTTCTGGTCCTGCCCCTTTATAAGGGGTGATAGCAGTAAAAGAGCTTGGAGATGTCATTCCCACAGGCGGTTGAATGGCTCCTGGGACTCGGGGAGCTCTGGAGGGGTCACCTCTGTAGTTTCTTGGTTCCTGTCATTGCCTTAGGCTATGCATTGCTCAGACATCCGGTCAAATCCCTGCTGCATTAAGGTGGGAGCTGTATTAGGAACCAAGACTCTGCACGGTTTTTTTTAGTTTATTTGTTTTTTTTAAATCTGAACTGTAGAAATCTTGGGACTTGGCATTTCTTTCACATTACATAAAGATTTTTTTGTTTGTACTTGATACGCAGATTTGTTGCAGCAATTCTAATACCTGGAGAGATAATTGTTAATGGTTTTGAAATGGTGTCTTCAGGTTTTTTCTCAGTATATTTTATGACCACTGTTCAGAGACATTTCTTCTGAGATACTGTATATAGAAAATTCTTTGTTGGCCATAACTTTTCACAGACTGGTGTTTTTCTGTCTTGGAAAAGCTGAGAGGGACCTATACATCAGTGTTCCAGCACAGAGTGAGCCTGTATGTCAGAATTACTCCCCTAGGACAGGGTTGGAAGGCACCTCTTTATTCTTTAATTGCTTTCTATTAGCTCAGAATATACAGGAATTTAGGAAACTTGATGTTTGAAGCAGGAATTTCAAACCTCTTTTCAAGCTAGAGCTGTGTTGTGGGATTTGAGTTAGATTTATAGACCTTTCTAGTGAATACCTGAAAAGACAGTGACTGAGGTGTGAAAAGGAATGGAAGGGAAGCATCTGCCCCAGGGAGCTGGAGGCGCCGAGGCGTCCGGATGGGGAGAAGTGGCCTGCGGTCACAAGGGAGCAGTGACCTGCTGGTGACTGTATGATGGAGCTGTGTTAATGGCTCTGCAGGTGAGACTGAGTTAGAGATGAGACTTGCTGGGAACAGCTGGTACCCGATGGTTCATATGACCTATGGCAGCCCAAGAAGGTTGATTAATATTTATTAAGGACAGTGGCTTGCTTTTGTGTCAGATTTTCTGCCAACTCACAGTTGTTTGGCGTGTTAAGAAGACTGTAAATGCTTCTGAAGGAGTTCAGTTACTTCCCCAGCAGTGCTTTTCAGCTGAAGCTGGGATCTTCGGTCAGGGGTAGAGTGTTGGGAGTAGTTGAAATCTGCTACAAAAGAAAAAATCCTGAATAAATGATATTTCAGGGGGAGAAAAGGAACTAAAAAGGCTTTGTCATCAGAGGGTTTTGCAAAATAATGAGATTTTCCAGAATTCAGCAGCTGGGTCTAATTGGTAGGTAGCCCCTGAAGCAAACTGGTAGTGAATGGAATCTTGGGGAAGGGAATTTGCTGTCTTGCCATTGCAGGTGTTAAGGGCTTCTGAGGCTGCCGCAAGCTGAGTATGAATAACCAGTGAATCCTTTCTGACCAGCCCTTTTCACTATATTGGCTACCTGGAAGTGTAGGAAAACATGGGAGCTGCTTTGCTGGGGGCAGGGGACTGCACAGCACAACTGCTGGCAGCACAGCTGCTGAAAGGGCTTCCAGAGAGCAGGTGACAAAAATCCCTCCAGCATCGCCATGGCTTTCTGACCTTGACAGTTTTGGAATGAAAATTTGTGTTTCTGGCTCTGGAATCTGTAGTGCATTTTATCCTACAAGAGTGATGCGCTGGTGGTTTCTCACCTGCTGTGATGTGAGCTCCTGGCACAGCATGGGCAGCCATGGACTGTAAACGGAGGCTGTAAAATGCTTCCATTAAAATCACTTTGCTGACTCCTATGCCTGGAGGCAGGAATGCAGGTAGGTCAGACCCAGGAGGCTGAAAGGCATTAAGAGAAAACCATAAGCCAATACTCCAGCACCTCTTTGCCAGAGAACTACAGTTTATCTTAAAAATGCAGAAGATACAAAAGAGGGGTTGAAAATACGGGATTCTGCCAATGGTTTTGCTGCTGGGGAGTTCCTGAAGTGTTGCCTAGTAGAGATCTTCGTCCCCAAGAATTGTGATGGAAATGACACATATTTCTGTAGGAGCGACTGCTGTTGTGCATCCGAGTGTAGGTCATCTTGGTTTGGACACTCAGAGTTGTTTGTTGTCTGAGTTTTATTCCAGGGAACGCTTCACATCTCTCTGAGGGAGAAGATTGAGTGCCTGCTTACATGCTGAAGCTGTTGGCCTGGTTCCCTTGCAGCTTTGGAAGTCTATGTAAAAAAAAGTCAGTCAGCTCTTCCCTGGAGTTAGTTATTGAACCATAGAAAGGTTTGGGTGGGAAGGGATCTTAAAGCCCATCTCATTCCACCCCTCTGCCATGGGCAGGGACACCTTCCACTACACCAGGTTTCTCCAAGCTCTGTCCAGCCAGGCCTTGGACACTTCCAGGGATGGGGCAGCCACAGCTTCTCGGGGCAACCTGTGCCAGGGCCTCATCATTCTCATGGCAAAGCATTTCTTCCTCATGTCCAGGCCAACCCTGCACTTGGTTAGTTTAAAACTCATGCAGGTAAAGATGAAACTTCTTGGCAGGAAGTTCAACCTAATGATAAGGTGATGGGAGAGTGAGCAGCTGGGAGGGGGCCTTGTCCAGCCTGCCAGGTGGGATTGGGTGAGCCTATGATGAGACGTGGGAGCTGGATCTGGGACCTTCCTGCCAGTAAAGCTGGATCTGGGACCTTCCTGCCAGTAAAGCCATGGCTGGAGCAGCCGCCTGTGCTGCAGGACAGGCACCGTGTGTCAGCCCAAAGAGCTGCTGAGGGGTGCCTGTGGCTTGTTTCCCCTATAGACTTTTAACCAGGTGAATAAAGAAGTGAGCTCTTAGGTAAGCACTCGAGAAGATTCTTTTGATGGAACAAACCCCATTTGTTCCTGGCAAAAGTGGTTTACAGCAAAGAGATTTTCATGTTGAGTATCTTCCATTAAAAATGCAGATGACTGCTAAATAGTGACTGTGTGTTTGCTTTAATTACCCCCAGAGTATATTTTAATTGTAGTTTTCTCTTTAAACCACTTGTTAAAGTGCTGGAAGTGTATTTGCTGACTTTGTGCATGTTCCATGCAAATGTCATATGTATTTTGAAGGAAAGGACTGACAAGAGCATGAACGCCTTTACCCATTTAGCAGCTTTGTTTCACAGTCAATTTCTGTAGGTTGTGCTTGCCAGCTATTAATGAGAATGACAGGAGCTATTGTATTTTAATTAATTTATTTTTTCAAGTCCTCAGTCTGTGCTTGGTGGCTGTTGATGATGAAATTGGTGGCACTTAGAGTGGGCAGAAGGGGTCTGGTTGGACCTGGCACAGGCTGGCACATACCTGTTGTCCTCTCCTGTTAAGTGATAGTTTCCGCTGTGCATCCACTTTTTTTTTTTTTTTCCACAAGAACATCTTAAATTTGAAGGTGGGTTTTTTCTGTGCTGAGAAGGAAAAGGCAGTTGCTGTTCTCCATGCTGGAAGATCAAAGGTATTTTCTGGAGATAGCTGCTTTGCAGATCCTCTGCTTGTTGTAAATGAAAGGAATGTAACACAGGTGTCTGAATTTCTCTTGTAACCCATTGAGAAGTGGCAGGATTTGATCCTCAGCTCTCTACAGCCCTTTCATGGGAAAACAGCAGCAAGTGTCTCAGTTCAGGATGGCAGCTTTGTGTTAGTGAATAATTTGGCAAAACTCTGTGCTGTCAGGTGAAACATGAGGTGTGTTGATGTTCTGTTAACCTCGATTTGGGAGATCCTGGCAGTAAGCACTCAGTGGATTAATAAACTGTGAAATGAGGGGGAAAACAAGCAATGGAACCAACCTCCCACTGTCCTAAAGAGAGCAGCTTCCAGCTTGCAGCTACTGCATTGTGCTGGGATGCAGCTCTGCTGAGCAGCAGGATGCAGTGCTGAACCTCCCGTGGCTGAGGTCCCTGTCCCATGGCATTCCTTGCCCAGGCAACAGCCCAAGCCATTCTCCATTTCCATGTGGCTGGGCTCCTGCCTGCACCCAACTCTGCCCTCTCTGGGAGAAGGGCTGTTCCCAGGGGTACTTCTTTCCCATTTATGTTTTTCTGGCAAGTCTGTATAAAGAAAATGAAAGGGTCGTGGCCTCTTCTCTTTTCTTCTGTTTCTATCAGGGTTGCAATCCTCAAAACTGTTTGAAATGCATTTCCCGGACTTTGATGTGCAGATCCCTCCCCAGTGTAGTTTTATTTTTCCTCCTAAGAAGTTGTGTGTTAAACGAGCCCCAAGAACATGTGAACAAGTGCATTTTCTTAGGCTGGCTGTCCAGTGCTTTGGCTACGTTTTAAAAAAAATTCTGTGTGTGTGTGCAGTGACACTTATGGAGTGACAGCCATTGTATTTCCGTGGCAGCAAGAGCTGGGCTTTTCTTAGGCTTCCCGTCATCTTCTTTCTCTGGTTTTGTTTTGTTAATGAATCAACTTTGTGTCACTTTTTGTGCTCTCGTGCACCCACTTGATAATATTTCCGAGCCGGTGTTTACCAAACCATGGGGTGGGTACAAAGTGCCCTTCAAGGGACTTGTGAGACCTAATCATGGAATAAAACATTATGTTGTGTAAAAGCAACAAAAGCAAGCGCAGAATACAGCTTACAGCCCTCCTGTGCTTGGCAGGTTGTATTTAGGGGGTTCATTGGGTGCTGCGTGTGTCATTTGAGAGTATCCAGAATAAAAGAGCAGGGTAGCCAGCTCCCAAAAATGGAGCAGGATAAAGGAGAGGGCCCTGGCAGAGAAGAGGCGAGAGGGGGTGATCAGATGCGTTTTCCTAGGGGCTGCCTTTGGCAGGTGAGCAGGGCTCCAGGCGGGGTCAGCACCAAACTCCCAGAGAGTCCTGCTCCAGAGCAGGGGTGGATTCACATCTCTGGCCCTTTTGCTGACAAGAAAGCAGGACTCTTAGTTAAATAGCTTCTTTCTTTTGATGTTCAGAGGTGTCAGCAGTAACAGGAATGTATGTATTTTTAGGGAAAACAGCATTTTGCAATGTAAGTTGGCTTGTTCGTGGATGTGACAGGGATGGAAGCTGGCAGTTAGCTGGAGACAAAGCCTGAAGAGTCTGTGTTGGATGTCTCATGGCAAAGGGACCACCTGAAAGTTAGAAACAGTTCATTGCAGATGTGTCTCAGAGTTTCTCAAGGAGCAGCAGAGTAAAGCTGATGTGATTCTTACCAGCTTTTGTCCATAAATTAGAAATCTGAATTATTTACTGTGATTTATAATGCTTCTTGTTCAAACTGTTTCCTTGTCTGAAAGCCTTAAAAGCAAATAGTTTCAGTAGAGAGAGGATGATCGGAAGTGGCTGTGACCTGCACAAGTAAATGTGACTTCTGACAGGCACTGGTTGCTTCTTGTGAGATGCTCAAAAGAAAGAAATAAAAATTTAAATTGTTCTTCATCTCCAGGCAGGCTTTGTACTCCTGCCCCTCCCAGAAGTACAAAAACCTGATCATACCAGGAAGAGGAGAATGGCGGTTTGATTCTACATGGAGTCATTCATGGACATGGGACTTGTAGGTATATATAAATTCAGGAACAGCATATGGACGTGGCTCGTACCCTCATTGGGGATTTATAAAATTTCTAGCAATTTTACTCTACTGGAGAGGGAAGCCATGGAAATTACCAGCTGGAGGGAGCTGTAACTCCAGAACCATTCTTTTTCTCCAGGGATGCTGAACCCTTGCACCTCTGGGCAGTTGGGGTTATGGGTGCTGAGCAACAGCAGCAGTGTGCCCCTTGGTATACCTGCTGCCCTGGGTGATCTTGGGGATTGAAGGGGCAACCTGGCCAGGTCAGGACAGTCAGGGAAGAGATGGCTGTGTCAGCTCAGTCTTGGTGAGCTCCACAGGGTGTGTTTTTCATGTTGAGAAGTTCACGTAGCAGTGAACTTCCAGGGCCATGAGCTGTGTGATCCCTGTATGCTCCAGCGCCCAGGGCAGCCCAGCATTAGGGAGATGCAAGGGGGAAAACAAGTCTTAAAGGAATGGCAAAGTGCAAGATCTTGCAGAGGCAGCTGGTTTGGTGGTTTATGGCTTTCTGTCTGCGTCAGATTCAATGCTCTGGTTCCAGGGCAATGGAAAAATCATGGCATTGCTGAAGGAGGCACTGGTGCCTTTCTCACCCTTCCTGTGAGAGCAGCAGCAGCCTATGTTCAGACTAACCAGGGGAAAAAGGCAGAGTTGAGCACCTGTGTGAAAAGACAGGGCTGCTGTGTGTGGGGTACCCGGGAGTGAAGGGACTGGAGATCGTGTTGGGCTGGTTCTTTGTGATGGCAGAACTTCCTTCTGTGTGACATTTACAGCAGGACCCCAGTCCTAGGGTCAGGGCCTCCAAATAGTGCTGCAAGATAAATATATAATATCAAAAAACACTTCTTTTTCAGTTATAGAAAATGTTGCAATAAAAAGGCAACTTGTCACTGAATTTCCTGTGCTGGGAAAAGAATTGGTTTGTGTGTCCTTTGGGTGAGCAGAACACTTTGAGCTGGGTAGTGGAAGGAGACCAGAGCTCTCCACAGAAGTTTCACCTCCTGACTGTGATTGGTGTGCTGGAGCCAAGCTCTGCAGAGGCTGGGGCTTGTCCTGGCTGGAAACACTGGGGTTTTACTTATCCACAGAAAAGGAAAACCACAAAACCCTCAGCTTCCTGCTCTGCAGGTAACATGATTGCAGCTCCTCATTTCTCTACTCTCACTTTCTGCACAGTCTTTGCTTGCATTGGGAATGCTTGTATTAAGGTCTTTAGTTATAATTTTTTATATATTTTTAGATCTGTTCTCCCTACACTGACAGGATGCAAGTTCTTTGTTTAGAGTGGCATCAGGGGGTACCAAAGCCACAGTCTGTTGTTCATTTCTGCAGAAGTGTCTTGCTGCACATCCCTTGGCTGTTGGTTTGAAGTCAGAGTTGGTGTGTCTATCTATGCAATTCTTCCTTCAGGAAGAAGTTTAAATGCTGTAACACTTGAATCAGTATTACCTTTGCTAACAAGAAAGTGAAGATTTCTGCCACATAAGTAAATATCCTCAACAGTGTTGAGAGCAGCCAGCTGTTGGAGGCAATTCCGGCAATCTGCCAAGCTCCTGAAGGCAGCAGCACTCTGCCCAAATCCCTGGTTGACTGCAGCCTTCAGTTGAGGCGTGGAAGGGGTTTGGTACCTGCTGCCTTTACTCCTTCCAGCACAGCAGCAGAGCAGCAGCTCGTTCCTGGCATTCCGGGTGTTTTGTCAGTTGAATGACCATGTTGGGCAAGAGTGTCATCATCCTGTGTCTTTCTGAAGAGGATTTGATGCTGCCAAGCTGTTAAAGCTGCAAATTCTGGTGTAAACGCCAGTCATGAGACAATGCCCGGCATGTCTCGGCAGTGGGAACTGGAGGCTCCTTCCTGTGCTTGTCCTGCTACAACATATTGCTAAGTCATACTGAATGCTTCACAAGACAGTGCAAAGCCGGAATTTTTATGAGTGTGCAAGATTCTTGGTTTGGGTTTTTTTTTCCTTAGGAAAAACATCAGCCCAAAAGCTGGAGTTCACAGAAGCTCTGAGTGCTCATTAAGTTATTTTGGTGTTGAGGAATAACTGGATTACGGATCCCTTTGGCTGTTTCTGCTGGATTTCAGCATGAGAAAAGGTTTGAACAAAGTAATGGAAATAAACCAAAGTTAATTTAAGTTTTTTAGGTTTTTGCTTTTTTAAAAAAATTCCTTGCAGTGTGAATTTTCCTTCATTTTTCCCTCTCCAGTTCCCTGGAAAGCAAAGTAATTCAAGTACTGGGAGATTAGCTGTGACATGGCAGCAGGGTACTTGTGTCCCTAGTGGAGGTGTGCTGGGCATACCCCGGTCCTGGGTTGTGTACATCCATCATGGCATCGAGGATCTGCTGTCCTGCAAACAAGGAGTGGATCCAGTGGGAACACCCAGACCTGCTGAATGGCTGTGGGAGGTCTCTGCTGCTGCTGCGCTGGACGGGGTCGTGGAAATTCAACAAACTCAGCTTGTGTCTCAAATGCAAGTGCCAGGGCAGGTCCTGGGTGACAAGGGAAGAGGGTGGGTGGTGACAGGGCACTGGACATAGGTGACAGGTCCTGTCTCTTCTGACAGGCTGCACGTAGCTGAACTGCTGCATGGGGTTTGTGTTGTGCAACCTGCCTTTGAGTCCAAGGGCTGCAGTCAGGTGTTGGGTTGAGCTGTGTGAACTCTTGCCAGCCTGGTGGCGTCTGGAGCTCACAAGGAGATGAGAGGATGGGATATGATCAGGGAAGTGAAACACAGCAACAGGTATTAAATACCATGGCTGACTGAGGAGGGCCTTGAGCTTGAGGTGGATGGAGGATGAAAGAATATCTGAAGGAAGGTTGTTGTGGCTTTGTTTATCACTCTTTTCACTGTCATCTCAGTGCTGTGGTGGAGGGCAGGATGCACTGCAGCTGTTCTTAGGCTCTTTGTCTCTGGATCTAGCCCTTACCTCTGGAATTAGAACACCTTTTTCTGAAATCCAGATTGGAGAAGTACAAAAATAGATTAGATAGATGGTTAGATCTATCTACAGATACCACTTCTAAGGCTTAGCATAAAATTGCCTTGGATTTAGTGTTTAAAAGTTCTCTGACCAAGTTAAAAAAAAAGTGCTTTCAAAGACAACTAAAAGCTTTATATGCTCTGTAGACTTGTGATTTGATTTCTTTCTTAAGCAACCGTACACACCTCCACTGTAGTTCAGCAGAACTAAGCAAAAATGCCTGTTGGAACCATATATTCCTAGATGTTCTTAAGATCCAGACCAAAATCTTGCCCAGTGTAACAATGCAGAAAGAGCCTTGCAGCTGAGACCAGGTGTTCAGAAGCACTCAGGTCCTCTCTGCCTGTGAAGGCAGTGTTCAGATGTTTGGCAGAACATCACACCTGGGCACTCACAAGCTAGAAACCAGTTTACGTGAAGCAGATCTGAACTTGAAAAATTGACGTGTATTTTTAGCTATGTGTAGATGTCAGGTTGGTAGTATTTGGAAAAAAACACATATATTACAAAGTTTTGGATCCAGACATGAAGATCTGCTGTGCTTGCATTGTGCAAAGGATTATTTCTTGTAGAAGTAGTGGTCAAGTGGAAAAGCAGCCTGTGCTGGGGTCAGAGCGTTACCCGTGTCCAGGGGAGCCTGGAGCCTGTTAAAAGCACACTCCAGTACGAGCCTCCTCACTGTAGTACAAGTTGTTTCCAACGTTTTATTTGTGCATGTTCGTGCAACTTGAACATTTTCACACACACTTTCTCTGCTTAATCTTTCTAGTTATTCAACCAGTTGGCAACACATAACTATTCTTATTCCACTAACTCTGAAGGGTTTCTGAGATGTTCCACTCTGCCTTTCCCTGCCCAGTTTGACTGATGGTTGCTTCAAAATGCTTCATCCATCTTCGTAAATATGTGTGTGTGCTGCATATGGCTTTAACAGTCAGATGAGGTGACAGTGTTGCAGTGGTGGCACCTGTGTGTGCACTGCTCTCATGGCTTAAAGGTGAAGCAAGGAGGGAGTGCTGCAGTGGTGCCGTCCTTAGGTGCCCCTTAGGCTGAGTCCTGGCAGGGCACGTGGTGCTGGTGTTGCCTTCTTGGCTCGTCCTCTGCAGGTGGTTGTGGCATTTGGGGACATGGGCTTGTGGGGCACTTGGCAGTGTGGGAGAAGGGTTGTACTCCATAATCTTGGAGATCTTTTTCAACCTAAATAATTCTGTGGTTTTGGGATACCTGGGCCTGTGCTCAGGGAAAAGGTTTTGTCCTGTCCTTCCTGCAGTGCTGCCTGAGCTCCAGCAGAGCAGCTGACCTGGCTTGGCTCTCCAGTGGAGCTTTGGTACCTGCGTGCGTCACACAGAGGCTACAGGGGCTTACTTTAAGGAGAGATGGGAATGTGAGAGTGCACTGGGAGCAGGCTCTTTCAGGGTTGGTATTGCCTGACTAATCCTGTGCCAAAACCACTTGCAGAAAACCAGCTCTTTGTGGGGCAGTGTCCTCCACTGTAGGTGACAGCAAGCTCTAAAAATGACCACTTTTTGGCTCAGTGGGGAGAAACAAAAATGAAGCCTCTCGTGCCATGGGGATGTGGAGCAAAATGTTCTGCAGTGATGGGAAGCAGCAGCAGGGCAGGGAGGGAACTGGGAGAGAAAAGGCAGGAATAGGGAGAGTGAAGTCCCTTTTGCAGCTTGTTTCTTCCTCAGAGACAGTGAATGACAATGTGATGAGCCAAGGTCTGAACACCTCCCCTGCAATGTTCTTGGGAGCAAAGCAAGAGAGGGAGATTTTGCAGGAAGAAGAGTCAGATGTTCCCTCGTTTCTGTTGGCATTTTGAGGAACTCTGATTAACAGGTCCAGGTTTGCTCTGCTAATCCCATCTGAGACATCAGTGACTCCCTGCCCTGTGGACCTCTTTTCTGTGAGAGAGTTCTCAGCAGTTGTGCTTGGGAGATCCCAAACTGATGCATCAGGAGATGTCCCCTGACTTGGTGGCCAAGGACTTTCCTCGACCTTCCCTCTGGATGTCTGGACAGCAATTCTTAACT
This sequence comes from Atrichornis clamosus, assembly GCA_013400975.1. Classification (NCBI taxonomy): domain Eukaryota; kingdom Metazoa; phylum Chordata; class Aves; order Passeriformes; family Menuridae; genus Atrichornis; species Atrichornis clamosus. The sequence continues at coordinate 24,369 of WBMZ01005518.1, forward strand.
CTCAGTACTGTTTCTTGCTTTCAGCAGGATTCACTTGTAGCCTCTTTTGTCTTTGGAATTAAAGAACCTGATATAGTAAGGCTAAGGTGGATAGAATTGGTTGCTCCCTCCAAAATAATTATGCCTCAAAATGGAAAAAGCCACCACTGAGGTCCTGTTCTTCCCAGTCCATGAAGCTGAGTGAGGGGAGGGTTAGGTTGCAGATCAGGAAAAGGTTCTCTTCCCCCAGAGGGTGCTGGGCACTGACCAGGCTCCCCAGGGAATGGGCACGGCCTCAAGGCTGCCAGAGCTCCAGGAGCCTTTGGACAACGCTCCCAAGGATGCACAGGGTGGGATTGTTGGGGTGTCCCTTGCAAAGCCAGGAGTTGGACTTGATGATCCTCATGGGTCCCTTCCAACTCAGCTTATTCTATGATTCTGTGACTGTAGGATTCAGTCTGGTGTCTGGGTCCAGGGTGTTTATTGGAGCTGGTGGGATGCAGGCTGTGATTGACATTGCCACTTTGCTGGCTTAAGGTATCTAGAGGGATGATGGAAACATGCTTGTTGCTTTATCCAAATAAAAGAAACTAAATCTTTTCCATTGACCTCAAGCAAAAGCCTCAAGGGCAGATTTTTTCCCTGGCTTGTAGTCTAAGTACAGGCTCCTAAAATTGAAAAGAAAAATCAACCAAATACCCTCCCCAGCCTTCTTCCCTGTGGTATATTTTATAATTGTTGCTGTACTATTTCATAATGAAAAAGTACGTGGCACGGCTCTTTGCATAATTTATTATTGTTGTACATCAGGAGAGGCTCCAGGTGCCTCACAGTAAATTTTCCAGGACAGTGTCACTCTTTCTTCCTGACAGCTGCTCTGTGACAGGCTCTGTGGGGTTATGCCCTGGCTGCCTCAGGCACAGGTCGCAGGAATATTTTGGGCGAAGCAAAGTGCAGCTTTGTGAGAGCAGATCCATTCACCTGGCCCGGTGGCACCTCCCGTGTGGACAGGCAGCCCTCCGGGTTCTCTCCAACAGGGTTTGACCAGGCGTGGCACTGGACTGTGGCTGTGAGCCATGTGTTAAATGCTGCTCTCCAGCTAGAACCTGCCTGAACCCCAGTGTGGGATGGAAGCAGCTGTCTGACCCAGGTGCTGCGCCCTTCTCTGGGCAGGGAGCTCTAACTCTATTCATACAAATGGTGTTTCCATGAAGGCTAGCATCAGGGATAAATGTTAAAGGTAAATGGCAGATTTCGGAAAGTCCAGAGACTTCATTCTCAGGTTTTGCTCCTGGGAGTTTCCAGTCTGAGAGAACTAATCTTAATCCGATTGCAATTTCCTGCGCTCTAAGTCTAACCTACTTTACCAGGTGTCATGGTGGAGGTATTTATAGATGCTGCTGGAAGTGCTGCTGGATGTAGCCTGAATCCTGCACTGCCAGTCGCAGAGGTACGTGTCTGCTGGTGCAGCTGGGAGCTGCCTCCCAGCCCCAAATCACCTCGATGTCTTGCTAAAATACTGTCTGGTAGAAATGTTTTTCCATGGAGTGGTTTCATGAAGGCTATGGCCAGAAACCCTTCCAGAGTCCTGCCTCCTCTGGGCTTGGGTGTTTGTGCTCCCTATTTGGAAGGACACTTGGGGCTGTGGGTGAATTATGGATAAATCCTCTTTCTAATGGGTGACTCCTAGAAATGAACATACTTCACTCCTGCAGTGCAAAATCATCATCTCAGATTTAAATGCTGACTCTTGGATTATACTAAATTGAAGGTTTCATTGAAGGACAAAAAATGTCAGTAAGAGACAGACACACTTAAAATGCTCCTTCAAAATGAACTGCTGTAGTTGCAGTTCTTAAAACTAATACCTCAAACCCCAGGCCTCCCTTCTTTCATCCAGACTTCTCAAATAGAGCTGCATGATATGCTGAAGTTCTTCAGGTTTTGTTTAAAAATTTGACTAGTTTTTTCTTGAAAAATGGTTTATCTTGAGAGTAAAGCTGGAAATCTACTTTAGTCTCAAATGAGTTGTGCTCGTGTTGGAGTAGATCCATGAGCAAGACTAAAAGGAAGGAGATACAGCTGCAAGATGGTAGGTTGGAAGGGTCTGTGGGCAGACAGAACTGTGCTAGCAGCAGCAGGAAAAACCATCTGGGAATCCTGGGAGCGTTCAGTGTGTCAGCAACTGTGGAGCTGCAGCTCTGAAGGCAGGTAAACGTTCTTTGCTGTCTCTGCATCAAAGCAGGCATTTTGTTAGCAGACAAGATACAGCAGTTTGGTTATTTAAAGCTGTTGAAAGAGCAGAGATCTGTGTTGTTGGTTTGGTTTTTTTTGTCTCAGGTGAGAGCACTAGCTTTGGAACTGCCTTGGAAGAAATCAGACCTGATAGTTTTCTCTTAAGAAAATGATGTCAAGCATTCATCTCTGTTTCCAAATGGAAGCAAATCAGCCATTCTTCTGCATTTTCTTGGTCTTTCTGTAGATGTGTTTTAACTTTACAAGAGAGAGGTAAAAAAGTGGCATAGTTCATTGCAAGTCCATTGATTGTCCTTCCTGCTGACTGCTGCCACAGTTCATGTTCTGTGGTTGTATCTTTTTTTTTACTGGTTATGCTAGAGTAAGGAAATAGAGTGCAGACTTGATTCCTGGTATATCATCACCCGACAAACAGAGTTACTTCAGCATCTGACCAGAGAGAATATTTACCTGTGCACTGTGACAGTCATGCCAGGCTGTGACAGCAAGAGATTGATCCTGCAGAGTTGAAACAAGTGGAAAGCATTTTGGCAGGGATCAGTTTGTATCCTGCAAGACAGAAATCTTGGAAAAATCCATTAAACTACTGCTGTTTTGAAAATCTTACTGCTTGAAGAGAGGATTTTGTTCTGTGTAACCTGAACACGGTCAGCAGTGCTGTGGAGGTGTGGCATGCATTAATGGGGGTGAGGAAATTCTTGGAAGAAGTTAGGATTGCTTTCTTCCAACGGGAGGTGGCACAGAGGCTTGAAGAAATGGCCAAAGGCATCCTGTACCAGCCACAGTGTGTCCAGCAAGACCAGAGCAGTGACCATCCTCCTGTGCTGGACACTGCTGAGGCACCTCCAATCCTGGGGGAAGTTCTGAGCTCCTCACAAGACAGACGTTGAGGGTCTGGAGTGTGTCCAGGGAAGGGAGTGGAGCTGGGGAAGGGGCTGGAGCACCAGGAGCATCTTGGGGAGCTCAGCCTGGAGAAAAGGAGGCTCAGGGGGAACCTTCTGGCTCTCCACAACTCCCTGACAAGAGGGGGCAGCCAGGTGGGGGTCAGGCTCTGCTCCTGGGGAACAGGGACAGGATGAGAGGAAATGGCCTCAAGCAGTGCCAGCGGTGGTTTAGATGGGATATTAGGGAAAATTTCTTCAGCTGTCAAGCATTGGAAGGGGCTGCCCAGGAAGGTGGTGGAGTCACCATCCCTGGAAGTGTTCAGAAAAATGTGTGGATGTGGCGTTTGAGNTGAGGTGGTGCTGCTGGGGTGATGGTTGGACTTGGTGATCTTAGAGGTCTTTTCCAACCTTAATGATTTTGTGATTCTATAAATCATAAATGTCCTAGGTGCAGTAAAAATAGTAGTACACGATCTAACTCTGAAGGAATACTTTTGGCCTGCACATGACCTGCTAGACAGCTGTTTCTTGTTGTGTGAAGGCTGGTTGGCTGTGGTGGTGGTAAAGGGGCCTCAGAGTGATGAGAACTTAACTACAGAGCCAAGTGCTTGCATTAATTCTGGTGACGGATTGCAGCGCATAAATAATTCTGTCCTTGGCCTAGCACCCGTTCCCCAGTGCAGCGAGGAACCAGCGCTGCTGTGAGCCCAAATTCTGGGGCTGTTACGTAGGTGCTTTTCCCAGTGTCTGTTTTGGCTGTCTTGGTTGTCTCATGGGATGCGCATTTGGGGACACAAGGCATCACCCCATACCTCAGTTCCATGCATGGGCCTGGTGGTAGAATGATGACATCCTTTTAAAAATGGTTTTAAGGACACCACCACCATCACCATTTTAAGGCTGTGGTGGTTTGCAGTAAGGATTGCTGTCCTTATGGATCGATTAACTTATATGCAGTCAGAAAGCTATTTTTGGCTGTCTTCTTTTCTTCTTGGAGAGCAGCCTACCTTAGGTTACAATCCTGTTTAGGTTCCCTCAAAACATAAGGTAGTACCTTCCCTTGCCACTTCAGCTCAGCCAAAGCCCAGGCCATGCTGCTTTCAAATACAGTCTGGACTTGGTAAAGCCATTAACATGCAGCTGAACAAACCCCGTAGTCACAATTGGGAAGGCCGTAAGTCAAGAAACTTGATTGTTTCAGGTCTGGTGTTGAGGTTTAACCTAATTTATGAAAAAGCGATCTATTCCAAAGTTAGTTTTGGTTTCTTCCAAATCATTCTTTCTCCCATAATCTTTAACAGTTCTCAGAGAAGTAGGTGTTACACTGGTTGATGATTAGAATTATGTGTTAATTTAGCTGAACCTTTAAAAGACATTTAATTTATGTAAGGTGGATATTCGTGCAGCACATTTTCGGACAGCCGTGGTGGTGATGGGTGTTAGTGAACTGCAGAAGCACCATAAGCCTCAGGCCTATTTGTTGTAGTGGGACAGGTTGGTTTGTATTGAACTTGGGCATAGCAAAGCCACAGCAAAACTCCTGCATCTAAAGAGGCTGTTTTGCCTCCAGTTAGAATGATGTGTCTGCAAGGAATAAAGTTATGGAATCAAAAGTCTTTTTTAGGACGAAACTCAAGAATTGGAGTCCACAGCTGAAGCTGTGGAAGGCTACTGGGGAACACAGTTTGCTTTGGCTCTTCTCAGAATTCTGGTTCATTCGAGTCTGCTGTTTCACTTACGTTACGTGTTTCCATGTGATCTGTGCCGGATGGAAATTCCTGGCATTTCTCACCATGTTCATTTGTCCCTTGTCACGTTCCTTGTTCATCAGCTGAGCAAAAGCAAACCATCCTGTTTGCTTCCCAGAGACAGTCCAAGGTTCTGTATTTGTTGGATTTGTAGAAAATCCTGCTCAAGATGGTGGATTGACATAATTGAAACTGTCCTTAGAAATCAATAGACCACCATTTAACTGTGGTAAAAGATGTTCTGTCCCAGCATGAAAACAGGAGGAAACTTGGTATATAAAGTTTACAAATAGTAAGAATAGAAGCAGGCTGTGAGGAGAGGAGATTTTCTGATCAGGGTGTGTAATTAATTGTGTTGATTTTAGTGTTGAGCCACTTCAAGTCCAATGTTCTCCTGAGCTTGTATGAACATTGGTGTGAGAAAGGGAAAATCTTTCGATACAATGTTACGGTCCTTGACAGAGGGCTGGGGTTTTGGGCACGTGAATGAAACAGAGTCGAAGGATGATAGAAGAAATCCCTGGACCCTGTCTGAGGGCAGATTTGTGCTGCCTTAACAGGAGCTGTATGTGAGTGGCTGTGTGACTGTTCTCCGCACGTTCCTGCCCAGCAGCTCCCCCTGTGCCTGTGCAGATGAGCAGGGGGAGGTTATGGGGATGTCACATTCCCCAGACCCTTACCAGTTGTGAACTCTGTGGTTTTGCTCTGTGTGAGGAGAGAGATGCCCTCAGGGAAGCAGTCAGAAGAGGTGTAGGAGGCCGGTCAGGCGATGGTGTGGTGTTGTGACAGGTTGTGCTCTCTCTGAGGGTCCTGCCAGGAACCCTCAGGTTCCTGGGTGCTGCAGACCTGCCCTCATCTGTATGCTTTGCTCAAGGGACAGACACGAGGTGCAGAGTGCTCTGTGTCTCTGTTGGCTGGCAGTGGCCTTAGTGTCAGCTGGAAGTGGATTGTTACGATGGGAGTGGTGAAGCTCTGGTTGCCCAGAGAAGCTGTGGTTGTCTCATCATTCAGAGTTAGGTTGGACAGGGCTTTGATCAATGTGATCTAGTGGAAGATGTCCCTGCCCAGGGCAGGGGTTGGAATGAGTTGATCTTTATGGACCTTTCCAAACCAAACCGTTCCATGATTCTGTGATTCTCTGAAGTGAGAATGAAATATTCCTGTCACCTGGCACTCTTGGAAACAGTGTGTGGTTGCTCCCTCAGTGCCTGCCTCTTGCTGTCCGTGTAGGCTTCCCATTGCACTGCCTGCTCCAGGAGAGTTTGGAGCGGCAAAGTCTGAGCAGGTTTATCCTCCTGATAGTGCTGTGTGTATAGATGCAGTCATCTGGCACAAAGTGAGGAATTGTTTTGTGTACGCGTAAGTAACATAAATAAGATAATCCTCATGCTGTGTGGCTCAGTGGAGGGCAGGGATGGAGGTCAGTCAGGATTGAGAGATACCAGGCCTTTCCACTGCACCTGGAGGGAAGGACCCTGCAGCCCCAGCTAGGTGCTTTTCAGAAGAATAAATTATGTGTAATAAACATGTGGAAAAAAAAGTCTTTCTAAGAAAAAGATTAAAGAAAGTTTTGAAAATGCATTGTAGAAAGGTGGAACCTTGTGCTGGGAAGTCAGTGTGCCAGGCAAGATGGTTAATGGATATTTCGGGCATTATTTCATTTGCTAAACTATGTTATTTCTTTCATAATTTTCTTCCACAAAAAGTTAAGTAAGAGGGTGCTACTAAGGTGAAAGTACCCCAAAGCAGGCCAGCTTTCAGCATCAGCAAGGGCTTTTTTCCATATTCTGATCAACAGATCTATACTTTCATTCTTGATAGGAGCAAGCCAGTTGTGGATTACCTTGTTGCCATGTGCTCAGCGTTTTTAACAAGTATTTTGTTTGTCTCCTTATAGTGCTGCAGTGCACACTGTGCCGTGCCTTTTTGGGTAACATACCCAAGAAGGACTCACCGGGGTGTTAAGCTCTGTGCTGCAGCTGCCCTCACCCCAGCCAGTTGTACCCAGGCCAGGTATCCTCACTTTCACTCTTCCCCACTGTTGTTAGTGATGAAAGGCCCAGGATCCCTGACTGGGACCTTGTGGAAATTTGCTGGTGAATTGACACCAGAAAATGGGAATGTGTTGTTTGATTTAGGTCATTGATGCAAAATGCTGGATAATTCATTTCATGCTGTTGAATTTTGTACAAGTTTCTTGCGTGGTGTTTATGTGTAACAAATTTGGTGATTATTACCAAATGCAACATGTATGCCAATATTTTATGATTATTGTTTTTCAGTGAGATCAACCTGAAATCATCTAGTAGTGATTTAGGAGTGAAAGATTGATAGAAGAAATAGGTGTCATCTCTGGAAATCAAAGAGAGAGTGATGGGAGCTGTGCTGGGGAGCTCTGTGTGCTGCAGGTGGGGCAGTGCCAGCAGCAGCACTCGGCTCCTGCAGTGAGACCTCAAAGCAGACCCAATATCCCTGAGCTGTCACTTGGTCCCAGCTGAGCTGGTGTGCAGGGGCAGGTGCTGAGAAGCCTCAGCTGGGCGTAGATGGATGTCTGCTGGCCACAAGCTGTCTTGTGCTTCCTAGGCTGCAAGGTGTGTGTATTGCTTTTGAGGGAATGTTTGAGGTTTGTTGGATTTATCAGGCTGCTTTTAGGTGTATATTGCCGTGGTGATCTTAAAGGTCCTTTCCATCCTCAGTGGTTCCATGATTCTGTTAGCAAGGTGAGTCTCTTCGGGGAAGTGGCAAGTGATAGGACAAGAGGAAATGCTCTCAAGCTGTGCCAGCGGAGGTGTAGATTAGATATTAGGAAAGATTCCTTCACCCAGAGGGTTGTTGAGCCCTGACACAGTCTTGCCCAGGGCAGTGGAGGAGTCACCATCCCTGAAATGTGGCATCTGGGGACATGGTTTAGTGGTGGCCTTGTCAGTGCTGGGGAAACAATTGGTCCTTTTCAACATGAATGATTCTGTGATTCTCCAAACTTTGTAATATTTTATGCCCTGAAATGGCTCCAAGTGCTTTGAGCTATTTTTTGCTCCTTTTTTTATGGTCTTGGAGTTACCCAAGACACCTCTTTGCAATGTAGAGGAATGCTGCAGAGCAGGATGGTGATTTTTGGCTTTTTCCAGGAGGATTGTGGGATGGTGGGGAATATGACACCCGCTCTAGGGTGCAGGCGAAAGAACATTGTTGGAGGAATCCAGGTGTTGTGCCAACTTAGTGTGGCCAGTGCCGCCTGGGGTGAGCAGCAGTGAGTGGTTGAGGCATCACCCAGGCAGTGGGAGCCAGGGGGATTCACTCACAGGCTCCTGGGAAGTGGGGGTGGGAGAGGCCTCATCTCAGGTGTTTCGGTGGGGAGGAGTGTGAGTTTCCTGTGGGCAAATGGGAACAAGCGAGGGTCTTCTGTACCCCTGTGGGAGGACTGGGAAGTGACACCTGCCTTTGTAGTCCTTAATCCTGCTGTTGCTTGAGCAGGTAATCTCAACTTCAGCGGAAAATACAGAGCCAGTGGCTGGCACAGTGACCAGAACCCCTCCCACACTACTATTTATTTATTTTGTGTTTCTCCATGCATCCTCAGCTGGCTGCAGAGCAAAGCTTTCCCTCATCTGGTCATCCCTCAGATGGGCTGAATTCTGCTCTCTGCTTGGCAGCCTACTTGGCAGAAAGAGCGCACAGATATCCATCCTTCCTCAGGCCTGGTTATTTCTATTTGCTGCTAGCCTGGGGAGGGTCAGGAACCTCAACAGCTGGGCTGTGACTGGGGTGTCACGTAAAAGACATCCCAAGGTGCCCGTTTCCCTTTGGTGCCACCTCCCTGGGTCTGGTGGTGTGCCGAGGCTGGGTCAGGTTGGGCTGCTGTGCCCCTGTGGGTGTGCATGGAGGATGCTCAGTGCTGGACTGGAGGTGTTGTGGCTGCTGGAGCCCTGGCAGGTCATCCAAGTGCTCCAGCTGTCACAGGAGATGCTGTGGATGCCTTCCTTTGGTGACTGCCTTGGAATGAGCTGGGGAAGACCTTGGGGTGCAAGCCCACTACCTGTTTCCATTCCCGTGTCCCTAGCACAAGCTGTGATCTACTAATGTTGTTGTAAAATGCATTTTCCTTTTCTTACAATATGTCATTTTTTTCTGTTTATTTCCAGATGCTCTCAATATTTTGTGCTGACAAAAAGTTTACTTTATGTTCGTTGTCTCCCAGGTAAACGCAAAGCGCTGAAGTTAAATTTTGCAAATCCACCTTTCAAGTCTACAGCAAGATTTACTCTAAATACTTCTGGAGTTCCTTTCCAAAATCCACACATGTGAGTATAAAGCCAACGACACAAGTAGTGGAACAGCTTTGAAATTATTTAGCCAACACCAGTGTTAGTTAAATGCTGTTTGATTACTCTGGTTATTTGTAGGTTGTGTAAATCTCTGTTTGAGTCACTGTAGAAGATTTTCTTTTCCAGAATTTAAAAAAAGGTTAAATTGGAATCTTCCTGGTTTACACTGGAGCTAATGCCTTCCAGAATTGATTGAGATATTGTAGCTGATAATACTAGATAGGCCTATGATCAATGTCCGAGCTGATTCACTGTTGTTTTCCTATCTCTGTATTCGACTTACTACCTTTTGTTAGAAGTTCTTGTTTCTGTGTTACGTGAAAGCCATAACTGTGATAGAATTGTTTTCAGCACTAAAATAGACCAAGATTGAGGATTATCATTTTACCAACAGGGAGATGTAAGGGAGTTACGCAGAGATTAGGTCACAGTGAATTTTCTAGCCAGCTTAGCTCCAGGATATCCCTGTCCAAAGTCTGAGAGCAAGTGTGACACAGAGCTGTTTGTGACACTAGTAAATACCAGAGTACCTCAGCACCGAAAAGATCAGCTTTGTATCCTCAGATCCACCAATCTAGCTGGGCAGCGCTGCACTGCAGCCGGTCCATGTGGCCGATGCAGCAAGCAAGAAAAGAATGTCCCATATTTTTCTTCTCTAAGGTCTTAGGGGTTTTTTCAGTGTCAAGTCTCAGAAACTGCACCTGCAGCCTCCCTGCTGCCTCGGCTCTCTGGCGTGTCCCTGTCATAGGCTGCTCCTGCTTGGCTCTGCATGTCACTGCCTCTCTCCTGGGGCTCAGTGCCTTCTGCTTCCCCAGGACATACCTGCTGGGCTCTGTTTCTGGAAGCTTCTTTATGCTGGGGTATTTCATCAAGCCTTTATCGAGTTAGGAACATGTTTCTGATGAGTTGTTGATGGCAATACAACATTGAGAAATTTTATAGAGCGCTTTAGATGATTCTTCTTAAAATCCTGAGTGACCTTTCCAGCAAGTCCTCCTCTTTTCTTCTCTCTCTTTTCCTCTCTGAAGTAGAGTATTCTTATTGGTTGTAGAGCTTGCATTTAGATATTCACTTTTTGTGTCTCATCACATCATCAAATGCTTGTAAAGATTTTCTGCAGAACCCCTTCTGGGGCTCCTTGCTCTCTCCAACCTCGTTAGTCCATTAAATAAAGGACTTAGTCTCAGCTAGTGAGTTCCCACCATCTGCCACCTATAGGAATTTGGGGTTTCTGTGTGGATTTCTGTCTTGGATTCACTGGAAGTCACAGTGGCTCCTGTCTAGCACAGAAGAACTTTTGTTGTTAGTCAATGACATCTTAAGTTTCGTGTTTGTGCAAGTGATTGTCAACACTGTCCAGGAAGAAGGTGCTGCTCTTTCTCTGTGGGAGTTGCATTTGTTGGCAGGGGTTGGATCCTGGGTTGGTTAATGGTGGTCCTAGCTCTGAGGACTTGGAAGTGTTTTGGGTTGGATATGATAGCTGTTCAAGTGACAAAATTTATGGTGATGTGTCTGTGCTGAAGCTTTCTTGGGAGGCTGCAAGCTGTAATGGCCGTTTCTGTTTGAAAGAGATGGATGCTGTTGGTTTGGTTGCTTTCTCAGTGGTGAGGCTGGCTGAGCTTGGGTGCAGCAAATTGTCCTCTTGTCCTTTGTGTGTCCTTTGTAAGGGATGCTGTTCCTCCAAGGCAATGTTGACATCTTCTGATTGCACGCTTCTGTCAAGTGTTTGTCTCGCAGCTGATGTATCTCCGTCTCCTGCCTTCTTCCCTGAGATGCTGGAATTATTTTTTCCTCAGTAGGCTAGAAACCTTTTCTAGACTTGGGATTTGAACTGGAAATTTCAGACCTCCTGGACCAGATGTGTTCCTGATGCAAAGTGTATTTCTGTTCACCAAGTGACTTCTCCTCCTCAACCTGGTGGAGTGGAGCGACCTGGGCATCCTTCCGAAATGAGCACTGGCTCCACACTTCTGGGGGTTGCCCTGGGCAGGCCCTGTTGGTCCAGATGGGTGGATCTGAAGATACAGAGAGATCAATTTCTCACATGAAATTTGGGGTTCTGTGACTTGGATGCACTGATCCGGAGGTGTCCTGTTGCTTCTGCTTCCAGGAGGGCAGAGAGTCCTGTCATCAAATGTGTGTCACCTGTTCTGAGCTCTGGTTGGGGTGTGAGAGGAGGCAACCAGGGATGACCTGCAGCTACCAGGAGATGGAAATTGCCTATTAGCTATATTTCACTTGATTAGCAGGTTTTGGTTGGGAAATTGCTCAGGCTGGATTGGTGGATGTTCAGGTAAGAGTGTGGTTTCTTACTATATAGATAGAAAGGAAAGGGGCAAATGGGACTCCCTTGTGCTGGTGTGTATGTCAGGAGGGAGGAAGCCTCTGTGAAAACTGCAGTCCTGGAGCAGAGACATGGGTGTTGAGGAGGGAGGCGTGTTGTGCCGCTTGTAGCCTTCCAGATCTCAGGCTGTTGGGGGTATCTGTGCCCCTGCTCAGTGCCAAGGCTTCGTACCTCAATAAAATGGATACAGAGCCCACGTTCCTTACCAAGGTGCAAGATCGGTTTTCTTTCGAGGGTTTGTTTCTGGGTCTGAGAGATCTTCAGGGGTGTTGGAAAAGAAGTTGGGGAGTGTGGAGGAAACAATTTTGGCAATCGCTGTAAGCCAGGGGTGGAGTCTAACTTCAGTGAGCAGGGATGATGCACACATAGGCAGGACAGGACTGGCTGTGGTTTCCACAGAAAGGTTTTGCAGGTGATCTTTGTGTGATTTCTGACTCCATTCATTCGTGCTAGTTCCTTGGTTTTCATGGCGTACTACCTGGAGGAACGATTTCAAGGCCGTGGAATCTCAATTACAAAACAGCATTATTAGGACTCTGCCCAGTGCTTCCCAGTTGCCTCGCCTCCTGTGGCACAGAGACCCTCTGTTCCCACTGTGCGTCTGCCTGGAGGCTGTTTCCAGAGCTTCACTGCCGTTGTGGGTAGAGGCTTTTTGCTAATACATAGGCTGTGCCCTGGAATACTGTGTCCTGGAGGAGATTGTATAGATTCAACACGACTGGATGTGGAAAGTTCAGACATGGATTCCCAAATCTTTTGCCTGCCCCTCCTTTGTCTTTTCTTTCCCATCTGTGGAAGTTTTGCAGCATGTGTTATGATTCGGGTCCAGGTTGGTGCTTTATCCCTCCAGGCTGTACGAGTATGCTGCCATGGGAGCACAGGAGGTGGGAGCCAGGGCGGGGTGCAGAGCAGCCTGGAGGAATGTGAGATTACATGCAGGAACAGGAGGAGTTGGTGAGGGGTCGGGATGTCTGTGCCATCTCCATGAAGGCATCACATCTGAGAGTTGGTGAGGGCCAAGTGGCAGTGGATGCTATGGCCTTGCTGCTCCTGTCCCATCCCTGTCTGGCCCATGTCACCTTGAACCCCTGCCCCAGGACATTTTCCTCTGTCTCCTTTCCTAGTACATCCACCACCATTTGTGTCAGGATGTCTTGAAGAAGGTCACCTTTATCACAGGTGTTTGGGAAACTACGCAAGGAGGAGATGAGCAGAGGCCACAGCTGCTCAGACTGGAGCCAGGGACAGGACCCCTTACATCTCCAGTGCTGCTTGAGGTTTGCCCTAAACATTTTCTGATTTAGAACATATTTTATAATCAGGGGGCTTTGAAGTGACCTTTAAATAGGAGACTGACTCAGTGTGATTTCAAATGAGATTAGAAACTGGAGGTACCTAGTTCTAGAATTTGGACTGTTGCCCCCTCCCTGAGACATCCCTTATTTTAACTGAAAGGTGCTCTGAATGGCTTTCCTGTGCAGATCTTGTGAGGCTGGTGGGCAGAGCCCTGGGATGACATGTTGAGCAGCAGGAACTGAGGCAGGGGTTTGGAAGGAAGGTCCTTTGACTGCATGTGATGGAGGACATGTCTCGTTTGGTTCAGCTGGTAGTGCTCCACCAAATCTTCTCTGAAGGTCCAAAGAGATTTTATCTAGGTATGACATGTATCCTACCTGTCTGTAGAGCATCTAGCACAATTATAGACATAATTTTACATGTGGCCTGTACAGGGTAAGGCAGATAGAGCCTGAATTACAGAGAGTAGTTAGGGAATATAATTAGTACTTGAAAGGATGCAGTCTAGAGAAGATGTGTTTTACTGATGGCTGATACCCCAGTGCCTGGTCAGAGTCAGCGAGGCTGTGGAGACCTGCCAGGTTAACCCATGGCTCTTGTGAGTTCAGGCTGAATTTCTGACTTGGACCAGATTAACAACTGCTAATTTTGTTTTCCCTGCAGCAGTCGTTGCAGAGGCTGGAGGACACAAGCCACGGTTAGGGTGAGCTCTTCAAATTCCAACCTATTATACCAACTGGAAAGCATCCCACCTTTTACCTCATCTGTCATGTGTCCAAATAGGCTTTAGGTCACAAACAAAATTAGATTACTCAGTTATCTATGTGGAAGCTTTACAGAGCTGCTTGCCTTTTCTGAAAGGAGCTTCATATCACACTAACAGGAGTGATGTGATGTGATGAGGTGTGACTGTGCACGGCAAGATTTCTGTCTGAGCTGTGCTACCCATTGCTCTTGAAATCAAGTTGTTCAGTTGGCTGTAGATGAGATTTTTTGTTTTCTGGAAAGCATTCTACTCCTATGCAGTGATGCCTGGATGTTGACTTAGAGGATTTACATCCACCGGCTAAGAAATGAGTACACAAAGAATGTTGTTTGGCTTCTGGTTCACAGCATGTTGCTTCTTGAGTGTTCTGTCTGCTGGCTGGGAAGTCTCTTGATTCTCAGAGGTTCCACCTCTTGAGAACTTGATCACCAGAGCACTGTAATCTCACCTGGAAAGGTGACAAAATGAAACAACCTCTCTTAATGTTTTTGGTGTTTGAAGTGTCTGGTGTCCAGCTGAACTGCACCATCTCCTATAGCATGTGCATGTCTTCATGGATTCATTGGGACTTAAGCTTCCAGAGCTGCCTTTTGTGTACCTTCTCCTTGTGACACCCAGGAGAGTCGCACACTTTCCAGGGAACTGCCCCAAGAGTGTGTTGGATGTTTTACTGAACTGTCAGGGCTGAATTCTTCAAAAGCCTGTGGAGGTCCAGTTGCACATCAGACTTCTGCTTCCTTTTTTTCTGTGTAGTCCAGGGAATTCTGTTATACCTGGAAAGGTTTTTTTTTTTCTGGCTGTTCCAAAGCTGCTCTGAAGTGTCTGTTGCTCTTTTAATCTCTTCTTAGGCTTTTCCACACCCTTCTGGCATGTGGTGTCAGGCTCTGTAGCTGCATAGCCTGCAGGTGGTGGAGTTTTTCTCTAGGAAGTAACCTGAGAGAGTTTCTGTCATTTTTGAAAAAAAAAATCCAAAACCTGAAACTCAAAGTGGAATATCCTAAATTGGCTTGTTCACAACTACTGGTGTGAATTCTTCTGTAAATATTTCTCTTTCTCATTTCTATAACTGTCATTTCACATCTTTATTGTTACTGATTCCTGTTACTTTTCTGCTGCGTGATGCCTTCCCGTGGCAGGGAGTGCTGCCTGGAAGCTTTGGAGACAGGATTCAGAGTCAAAGGTACCAAGAGTATGAATTTTTTCTGTGACTGATCTGTCACATTTCCTGAAAGTTCCAGTATCTAGATGTAATCACTTGTATTTTCAAGTCAGCACAAGTAGAATGGAACCTCCAAGAGTTCAACAGAGACACTGCAGTGTTTGAGGGAGCTTGTGGTAACCAGGCTTTCACTTTCCATACAAGCATTGTTGTTGGTTCAGTTCTGGAACAATGTTTCTTTAATTTTTTTCAGGAGCATTTTTGACAAATTGATGAATTTTGCCTTGTATTTAACCTTCCTCTTTCTTCCAAGAGTTTACAAGTTCATTTGGCCAGTGATCTCTGAGGCCTGGATGATGAGGTGATGTGGTCTGTAAAATACTTGAGTATCTCAGGCTTGGAGTAGGTCACCTCGTCAGAGAAGGTGCTTCCAGAGTCAATGTGAGATTTTCACTGCTTTAAGGTGTCTTTCTTTGTAAACTTTTAAAGTTTTGGTATTTCTTAGGTGCAAATCCTCTCTGCAGATGAGCTTTTTGCTTTCTGCAGCTTCCAAATTAAACTTCTCTAGTGGCTTCCACATCCCTTGGAGCTTTACTGCCCTGGTAGGACTGTTCTCTTCTTTCTGTGAGGGTTTGATATCCCTGCACTCTGCTTCTGACTTTAGGCCTTCATGTCTGGAACCAAAATTTGGACCTCATGTGTCTCCATTCAGCAAATTCACGTGGATTTTTCAAGGGTGCTGAGCACCTGCCTTCCTGCCACACGGCTGGGACCTAGACTTCTCAGAATTTCTGGAAACTAATGACTTACCCTTGGGTGTCTAAATCAAATCCAACCTGATGTTGGGTAGTGGCCTGACTCCCATGGGTTGTGAGTGGTTCACACATGCTGAGTGATTGAACTTTGCAACCCTAAATGGTTGCCCCAATCTCTGTGTTCCCCATTCTGCAGATGGGAAGCTGCTACGTGCTGGCATTTGGAAGAGGTAGAGGTTAGGCCAGAAGCTGGTGAGAGAGTAGAGAGTTCATCAGGGATCTCTGGTGATCTGTGCTGCGTAGGTAGCTCTGTGTTGCCTGGACCATCTGGGCATGGTTGGGAGCTGCTGTCCTGGTTCTTGTGCACACAGCTGTGCTCATCTGGGAGCAGAACTGGGACCTGGCAGCCTTGATCCTCTCAGTGCAGTGCACAGCGGGACCCCTGCCCGGGGCTCCACCCTCCACAGTGGGAGGAATGATGATGGGTGAGAGGATGGTGGTGGTGCCAAGTCACCTCCCAAAGCACTGTGACCTGGCCCATCCTGCCCACACAGGGATAGCATCTGGGTGCTGGGGGTGAGGAGGAGCCGTGGTGGCAGAGGGGCGTTGGGTTATCCAAGGTGGGAGAGGCTGGAGGCTGCTGTGCCTGTCCCTCTGGGCCCCTGTGGGGCCACAGCTGTCCTCGGGTGGCTGGGGCACAGGTTCTGACACGCCGAGGCGTGAACGTCCTGCTGTTCCTAAGTCAAGGTGCCATGGCCTGATGCTCTTGCTGCCTTCTCGGGGCTGTTTTCCCTGGCACGTTGGGCGAGGGAGGGTGGGATGGGGTAGTGGCAGAGCTGTGCTACCTGTGAAGGTATTTTTAGTAGTGTTGTCCCCAGTTTTCCTCTTGCAGGGACACTGTAGTGTGTGGGGTGAGTCCCTGAAGAGCAGTGGTTTCGAGTTGGCTACCAGATTTTTTCTACTGAGTGGAATGGTGTGCAGGGAGGTGAAGCATTCTGGGTCAGTGGGAATAAGGAAGGTAGAGCAATGAGCTGGAAATGTTAATTTTCACACTGAACTTGGTTTCATTCAACATGAAATCTCCATAAGTGTGGCTGTCTGCTGGGACACAGAGTAGCTGGACAGAAGAGTAAAGCTGGGGATGTCTCCCTTGGATAGAAGCGTCCTATAGGCTTTCTTCACATGCCTGGCTTTTGGTGAGCTGTGTTGCCTCCCCTTTATCCAGTAACATGGCTCCATGGATGACCCATGGTTGGCCAGAGCCTTCCCTGAGACACATATGCGGCATCATCCTTGACTCCATCCATGCTCATGGCAAAAGCCTGTGCAGGACCAAGTTGCTGCTCTGGAGCTACCTGTCATGCTCCAGAGCCTGGAAGAGAGCTGCAGGTGACCATTTTTCTTGCTTAGTCATTTTGGTTTCTAAAGCACAGGTTTATAAACCTGAATACAAGGTCAGTGCTTTGATGAAAATTGTGTGGTGTGCTGAGGAAGATGATTTAGGGAAGTCTGTCATCCTGGCTATGGAGAGTTGGAACGTCTCTGGTCTCCTTCCTCTGTCTGAGATGAGGGATGGTGCTGCCTTTGTTTGAAAGCAGTTCAGGGTTTCGGGCTACGGAGGGCTTGGTGTGGTTTAAGAATTTTTGGTTTATATGATTCCACTGGTTGTGTCCCAGTTGTTCTGAGGTTGCTCTGGGTCTGGCAGGAGCAGAGCTGTCCCATTAGTATGCAGTAGACCCTGGGGACTCCTGAGCTGCAGCCGTCTTCACACATCCAGGGGACACGTCTGCTCCTGGCACAGCTGCATAATTCACACTGAGCTGTAACTACTGCAGTGCTTGTTTCAATACAGGGAAAGTAGGTCGAGTAGTTTCAGAGTTGCTATCAGCTCTCTCCCTCATGCTGTTGTGTTAACAGAAGCAAAATTTTCTGCTCTGTTTTCCTTTCCTTTATTTTGAGGTGCTACATCCTCCAGGATGGAGGAGCCATGTACATGCTCATAGGCAAACTGGTTGTAAATCTTGGTGTGTGGAGATTTTTAAAGCATTCAGGACACCAAAATACCCCAATCTTCTCTGGAAGGCTGGTGAGAAAGTGGGAGACCACAGCTGCACTCATGTTGGACTTTCCAATAACATCTGAATCTGTTGGTGTATTTTCAGAGAGTTTTAAGACTCATGTGTTTGTCCTTTACCATTTTATCTGGTAAATTCTGTAAGCTGTCCCAAAACTCACATTTCATACTTTGTAGAGAAGGTGAGATGTGATGCCATCTCTGAGCCTTCAAATGGTCTGATGGTCTACATTCACCAGAACTTTGTATGATTAACAAGTACAGGTGAGATCCAGAATTCCATTTGACAACTGGAAGTTGCTAAAATTTCTCCCTTTCTCCCTCCAAAGCAGTCTTTAGGACTAGAGCTTTTTGATCAAAATGATCCCGTGCCACCTGTGTGTTTCCCATGTCCCGGGGTGTTGCAGGGATCTTTGAGCTGAGCACATTGCTACTGTCCTGCCTGAGAGGGAACACTGAGCATTGCTGTGCCTGAGCTCACCAGTTCATAAGGCAGGCTCTGAAAACCCTTCAGCTGGGACTAATCGCCATAAAAATTTATCCAGGGAGCAGGAGATGCTGTCGCTTGTCTTTGTAAACCATCTGAGAGTATAGACTGCCCTCTTGGCTGTTCTGTAGTTCCTTTCTCCTAGCCCCTTGAATCTGCTTACTGAGCTTTTTTTTTGGTCCAAGGTCAATGGGGCCATAGATATCCCATCCTCACATCCTGTGTGTCTTAGGGACTGGTGTGCTGGGGCATGGATGAAGTCCTCAGGCTGAAGAGAGCCCATATCCCCATGTTCCCTCCTCCTCCTTGGGCAAATGCAATAACTGCAGGCTTCCTATACAAAACCTGCTGGTGTTTGGAGAGGAAAATGGAATGAAACAGAAAATTATATGTAGCATCTCTAAATATATGTGTATATATATATTGGTGCATACACACTGGTTTGGTCTCTACTCATTTTTTTGATAAATACATTGTTCAATAATTATTTACTAGTAGCAAAGTAGAACATGGCTTTTGCATTGGGCTGAGCTTGGTGCCTGTGTGTCTCTGCTCTGTTGTGCAGCTGGTGGAGCTGGGTTCTGGTCCTGAGTGGCTGTTAGTGTCACTGACTCCAGTTAATCTGAGAGGGTCAGCCACATGCTTTTTTTTTGTGTGTGTTATGTGACATACAGAAATGTCAGAAAGGATTTTATATATGGACCACCATGATTCTTATCTGTGATTGGACTCAAACACTTTGTCTCCAGATGGGAACCTTGCAAACCACATTTGTGCAGGAAACTCCTATAAACAGCTGCCATTGCCAGCTCTAGGAATAAACTCTGCTCATTGCTACTCTCTGTACTCGGGATCTCACGGCGCTTCATCACCTCAGGACAGGCACATCCTTTACCTCTTTAGACTTTAATCACCTCCTCGTAGTAAAATACCTTGTGTTTTCCCCGGCTATGGAGAAGTGAATCACCTCTTCTGCTTTGTGGGTTCAAACTGAAGGAATCAGTCATTGCTTTTATCTTCTGTACACATCAAGGAATGGAGGATAAAGAGAGGAGAGTCTGCAGGTTCAGAGAGTGTTTCGACCCCACAGGTCATTGTCGACGACTTCTGTTCTCATTCTTTACACAAATGAGTGGCTTCCAGGATGTGCCGTGGAGGACGTCTGGCCTGAAGGGACAGGATGCACCTGGGAAAATCAGCTGCTGTACAGAGTGCTCATGGAAAGGACATTGCGGTTGACTGGATGGATGTGATGGAGGTGGGGGCTGACTTGTTGGGCTGAACTGGTTTTGCTATTCTGCTTGTTTGGGGAACAGACTTCTGAAAGGGGCTTAGATGATCTGGGTTTGTGGTGTGTTGTGTCTGTGAAAACTACAGACATCATCCTTAAGGTCAGGTGGATGTTCTTGCCTCATATCATGAAGGCCTCTCCATTTTGGGAAACTTCAGTAAAGAGAGAGCAAATCATAGAATCATAGCATAAACTGAGTTGGAAGGGACTCATCAGGATCATCGAGTCCAACTTGTGGCCCTGCCCCAGGACACCCCAACAATCCCACCTGTGTCTGAGAGCGTTTTCCAAACACTCCTGGAGCTCTGGCAGCCTTGGGGCTGTGCCCATTCCTTGGGGAGCCTGTTCAGTGCCCACCACCCTCTGGGGGAAGAACCTTTTCCTGATATCCGCCCTAAACCTACATGGCCAAACCAGTCTGCAGTGGATTATGGAGATGCTGAACAATCTTCGTTGTTGAGCCTGTTTTAATTCCTTCCTTCCTAAGATGCTTGGAATAAATCCAGATGGGCAAATGGTTCTTCATGTCCAGCATAACTGATGCGTTTGCAGAGACAAGTGTGGATCAGTTGGAAGTGATTATTTCTGGTATCTCTTGCTCCTCTGGTTGGTGGTTGTCCTCTGTGAGGAGCACGGGGTCTTTGCTGTAACGCAGCTCATGTTGTTTTCTCTGTGAGATTCTAGGTGGGTATTTCATACCAGTGAAAGAGGGGAAAGGTGATTCTTTGGGAACTCCTTACAGCACTCTTAGTTTTCTGCAAGCATCCTTACAGAGCTTACAGCAAACCAGCTCTTGGCTCTGAAGGGTCAGTGTGAGCACTGTTCCCCACACAGCCATCGTGGAGGACCCCAACGTGGAAAGTCTCACCACACTACTGGAGCCTGGGAACCTTCACCAGCCAGCTGCTTTCACTGGTCTGAACAAGTCTTTTGTCTTAGAGAAGGGACATTTTATAAATATAGGTCAAATTTGGTCTACTTGTTCTTGTTACGAGCTCTCTTTTGGTCACCACATTGAAGGAGCTGCATCTTTGAAAAAGCAATCTCTGTCTTGCAGGCAGGTGCTTTCTGTCTCCCATCTGTCCTTGTCTGCCACAGGAAGAAGTACATGGCTGGGTGCATTCTTGGCATGGAATTTCAGATTATTTCAGGCTGTGATGCAGCTCAGGATTTGTGGGATTTTGTTTGGTTGTATTTTTTTAAAATCTCAAGTAGAAAATAAATCCCAAAAGAGAAGTTGGACTTCTCCAGACTAGGATTGTAATTTTATGTCCTATAGAAGTTTAAATTAGAAAAATCACTTCTTAAGAGTATTTGAAACGAAACTGTTTCTTGCAGTTGAATTAGGAGTGCTCATTATCTGCCCCTCTCGGGTGGTTCCCACAAGGAGCTGAGCAGAGCCCCCAGTTTCCTCTGCTGACAGTGTGTCCATGGCTGCAGTGGTCAGTGGTACACGTGTTCAAGGCTTGTTGTCCACACAGTGCTTAGCAGGAGCCCATCTTGCCAGAGCTCCTCAAACTGCTCTGAGGTAATAGGTCCTAGTGTTGAGAAAGATTTTCAGAGCTGGACAGCTTGAGGAACTCTGAGATTCAGAACCTGATTTTTGTTCCTAGAGAAGTCTTGTAGTGCAGAATGGTGGTTAACCCTTGTCAGTTGTGGGGTTTTGGAGGAAATAAGTAAGGATGTAGTTGTTTAATTAATGCAAACTTATTTGGGAGAGGGGATGTGATGAATGGCAAGCCCACCTGGGAGAGACCACCAGTCCTAGATTGGTGGATTCAGGATGGAAGCTCGATTTTTAATTTTTTTAAGCAAAAAACGTTAGTAAGTTCTGCCTTAGCACAAGAAAAGCAGAGCAGGGATGGTCAGTGTGCCTCGAGGAAGTAGCATGTCACTAACATATTTGGCTAATAAGTTAATGCATGCTTCTAATCATAGCAATAATACATTTGGAAATAATAATTGTCATTGCTGTAAGAAAATAAATTGTTTATGACTTAATATGTTAAAATGAGTTCAAATCATCAGGTGCCGCTTTACCCCCAAGGAGGGGAAGTTGCTTAGGTGGCAATTGAAAGAACAAAGTCTGGCTCACTAATTTGTGACACTGAGTGCTCGGTGGGCAGTGTGGCTAGCTGAGTATTGTGTTGTGCGTTATTGTGTCATGTGATAACAGCACCATGTTTTCCTGTCATTTCCACAACTTTTCCTGGCTGAAGTGACACACAAGCAACCCTGGGTAGTAATCACATTGTCCCGTTCAGTTTCAAAAGGAGAGAAGCGGACCTCATCCAGAAACTTTCCAGCAGGCTACAGTAAGCTTTCCTGTCTGTTAGCCATTGTCAAATCTTCTCCATCCCGCAAAAATGGCATCTCTTAAAGTAATGAAATTGTCTCAGAAATAGTGTCATTTCATTGGGTGATTGCTGTGTAATAATGATTTTGCAAACTATTTGTAGTCTGTATTGAGGTTATTTTGCTAATTCTTATGGCTGTGCTGGTGTCTCTGTTTGCTGTTCTCTCTTAGGGAGCTGCCCATGACCCAGGAGAGGGAATGATTCAGAAGAAGAGTCAGCATTCTCAGAAGGGATGTTTAAATTAATTAGCTCAGGGTTTTTCAGTATTATCCTGAAATTCTTGAATCCAGTGTAAGCTTTGAACTCCCAGCTATGGTGGGTTCAGTGAATGTGCAGCAGTCTGGCCTGTGGCCAAGTCAAAATGAGTTTGAGATCAATGTGCTCAGTTAAATTCAGCACAGGCTTTACCACGATGGATAGAGAGGTTTCCTCCATGTCAAGGGCAGGGTTAATCAAAATCCATTGTAACTCAGTACTTCACCAGGGGAGCTTAATACAAACTATTGACACTTTAAAAGCCTCAGCCAAGCCCCACTGAAGCCAGGGAGACTCTTTGCAGCCTTGAGTGTGTGCTGGACACACAGACATGTGGACTGTGGAAGGGCTGTGCAATCTTCCACTCTTCGTTTTTATCTTTATTTTAAAGTTTTGGAGGAGCATAAAAATCCAAACAAGGAAGACTTTCAGCCTCTTGGTCACAAGGAAAGGGAACAAGTGTGCTTTGCTTTAGTCTGGGTAGATCAGAGGTGCAAAACTGTTTCTTTCCTTTGCCACATTTTCTGTATCTCTTCTTCATGTCTAGGAATCTGCTACTGAATATAGTGAAGCCTCAGGACAGCTTACGTGGGTCAGAGCAAACCCAAATTGGATGTTGTTTGCTTATGGGAAACAAAAGTGTCTTCTCTAGAGAATCTGAAAGATTGGTGACAGCACCAACATTTCCAGCCCTCTAGAAGAAAAAAAAGGAACATTTCTTCTGGACACTTTCTCCAGTGAAATTTAAACTAGAGTTGATATCGTATTAGGATTAGCCTGCAGGGTCTGAAAACTGTTTTAGAAGTGACACAGACACTGAGATAGAAGAATCAAAGCCCTCTAGAACCTCTCTAGGCTGTTTGAGAGCATTGATAGGAACATGTCAGCCCCGATTCTAAACTGTGTTTGTACTCTGAAGGTATGGATAATGCTCAGTGTTACTCAAACCCTGCAGTTTGCCTGGAGGCTTTTTTGTTAGTATTTACATTTTAGCTTTGGTTGATGGACCATAAATCAATTTTTAAAATGCCATTGCATCAAGTAGCTTTTTTACCAAACTTGGAAAAATAGAATATATTCTGTGGAAAAGTAGAATATATTCTCATTAACCATAGTATAAATGGGAGCTTTAATGAGAGACTTCTGAGCAGAATCCAGCACCAGGCGTGCTTGGGAAGCACAGCTGGTTTGCTTGGATCTTTTTGCTTCTGCAGATTTTACTCGTGTCAGCTGTAACGTCAAATATGCCAACTCTTGGGCTTCTTTGAGTCCCACAGAGCTCTTAGTGAAGTGAAGCGAAGAGGAGATAGGTAACTACCTACAGCATCTTTTTGGCCTTGCTTCATGTGTGTTGAGTTTCAATTTTGCTTGAAAAAACCACCAACTTTTCGCTCCTTCTCCCAGCAGTCCTTCCGTTTCATGCCAAGGAAATGCTTGTTTTAAAACGTTTTGGCCTCCCTGTAGTTGGGTGGTAACAACAGGGCTCAGGGAACTTACACAGGCTGTCTGGGAGCTCCCCAAGGTCTCTGTGGGTCTCCATAGGAGATTTTGGGAGCCTCTAGCCGTGGCAGGCCCTGCTGTGCCTGTCCAGCTGCGCGGCTTGTGGCGAGCAGCCTCGTGGCCGTGCCGGGCCCGGCGGTGCCTGGCGCCAGCGCCCGCTCGCCTCCTGCCAAGCTGGACCCAGCTCTGACAAAGGGCAACTGTTTGGAGGAGTTGTTGTCCTGCTTAGTGCTCCTAATCCCTGGAATAACTGCTGTGACAAGCATAGTAACCATCTGCAGTGAGACCGACACATTGGTGCCTTTCAAGTGCAGGGTTTGCAGCCACCTCCTCAGCCCCTTTTTTTCGTCTCTTTTAAAAAATTTTCAAAAGCAAGATGAGGAGTTGGGAAGCTCAAGCCCTGGGCAAGTCGTCAGGAGCTGTAGTCACTAAGGTGCTTTTTGAAATGCTGCTTTTAACTGTTTTAGTAGTATCTAACTCACTTTAACTATTTATATTACTTTTAAAATCTTATTTGAAGCCCCACAAGTCCATTTTGTACATCCTGAGCATTTGGAGAACAGAATATATGTCCAATTTTGCCCAACATTCACAGCCTTAGAGAAAGTTGGCTTGCACAGCATAAAAATATAATGGTAAGAGGAGGCACACATCTGCTCACTTCTGTGCAAACTGATGAGCACTGATCCCAGGAACTGGACACTGATTACTTTTTGCCTTCATTAGACCCTGGGCTGTGTGGTTGCCCTGCTATTCTCTGAAGCAGGCTGCTGTAGTATCCAGAGCACCAGGATCTAGTGCAGGATTTAGGCAGGCTTTTTTGCATTTGAAGGCATGTCCACCCCATGGATTTATGTCCTCATACATCTGCAGCAGTACAAACCTAGGGATAGATGTTCTGCACTGGTGATTTAGTTTTTATTGTGTCACACAGATTTACACAGAAAATTCCCAATTTAGATCAATGCAGAGAGTCTGTGTTCTAGATTTGCATTTTTGAACTGCTTTCTTGGCATGGGAATCCCTTGGGATTTTGATTTACACTGAAAAATTCCTGATACAAAGTGTAGTTTTTTGATCTTAAAAGCAATCATTACATTCCAGTTATTACTCTTGAGGTGGGCCATGCTGCTTAAAGGAAAGCTGCCCTGCCTGCATATGGCAAACCAGCTAAGTGAGCAAAACCTCTGTTAAAGTATCTGTCACTCTGTCAAACTTGTCATTTGGTTATTTGACTGTTTCCCTGGGTATTTGAGAAAAGCTAAGCAGGAGCTCTGGTTGTGAGACAAGGCAGATGGCATCGTAAATACGTAATGGAAACGAAGCCAAGCTCCAGGAGGGGTGGGATTGGGGGTGGATGGTAATGGTACGTCTTGATCCAAACCCCTGGAGAGCTGCAGAGCCCTCGGGGCAGCCCCAGGGAGGGGGTATTCCCTAGCTCCCACCTTCTTCCCAGCAGCTTGAGGCACCGTCCTGCAGCTGCGGAACAATGGCACAGATCCGCTTTCACGCCACAGCTGGGGACACACAGGGGGCTTGTGTGACAAGGAAATAATGAATTCCAGTTCGCTTTCTCTTCTGGTATGGAATGAGAAAAGCAAAGTTTCCTGGGCTGAAAAACAGAGGGAAAATAGGAGAAGGGTTTAATTGCTTGTTTGAATAAATTACATCAATGTTTAAATTTTTTAACTCCATGAAAGCTTTGATATGAAATGTTGTTTTCAATCAAGAACTGGAAAAGGAGCTCAGACAATTACAACTCAACATTTCACACTCTGTTAAATTTCACCTCTCTGCCGTTTTTCTTTGCTCTTTTTGAAGAGGACTTAGCTCTCAAAGATTGTGATCCTTTGTGCCCAGCAGCAGGAGGTGAGGCAGAAAATGACTGTGCCTCCTTGACATGGTGCTTCTCACCTCCCTTCCTCCCTCAAAACAAGAACTATTTTTATGGCACTGACCCAACAGGACGGTGGAGCAGGTAGACAGTTAAGGAGCTCCCAACAGAAGCTGTGTGTGACACGCTTGGCATGTGGGGAGGTCATGTTTCTTTTCATTTTTTCTTTTCTTTTTTTCTCTCTTCTTTTCTTTTTTTGTCATTTTGTCTTTCTTTCATTCCTTCAGTGTAAGCAACTTCCATGGAGATCCCCACTCAATGCGGTGTTTATCATGCACAGAAGCTCTGAGGTAGTGTGTCCATCCCACCTGTGCTGTGCTGTAGCATTATCAGGAGGTTTCCCGAATTATTCCTAAAAGCAGTGTAGGGACACTGTAGGGAACAGCAGATTGAAAATCCTGAGCTGGGCAGGTTAGAGAGCAGGAGACACCGGGGCAGACACAGCCCAGAAGGTGGGAGAGGAGCTGCTCCCAAAGGCTTTCATCGAACAGGTCAGGGGTTCAGAACATGCAGCTGCTCCAAACCTGGGCAGCATTAACCCTGGGCAGCTGCAGAGAGGCTGAAGTGCAGCAGATGAAGCCATTTGAACTGTAGCTGCTCCAGTCAGTTGGCCTTTTGCCCTCACAAAACCTGGGATTCAAATAAAACCCGGTCATGGTTGTGTCCCCAGCTGGGTGGTGTTTGCAGCTGCTGGTGACCAACATGGGATTTATCAGCGTGGAACCAGCCGTGACCTGTTTTTTCCTCGGCTGATAAACTCGATAAGCTCCATGTCTTCGGTCAAATCCTCCATGTCTGTTTTGCTCCTTGGGCCAGACCCTGGACAGGCAAGTGGGGGCTGGATCGAATGTCCAGTGGGTTTGACAGATCTCCTCTCTACACAGGGTGGCCACAAGTACCTCTGTGCTTTAAAATCCATGTGAGAACAGTGTGCCCTGCAGTGGGAACTGTCTGCAATGCTCTTAATGCATCTCGAAAGTGGGAAACTTGGGCTTTTGGCTTACTCAAGAAGTGTGAATCAGCTAATTAACTAACGAAGAACTGAAATTTTGCATGGCATTTTAAGATGAAAAGAGTTGCAAATACTTGTGTATTTCCTACTAATTCAATGGTAGCATTGCTGCATTTGAATCAGCCATTGGGGGCACCTTCAGACAACCTTTGAACTCTTCTGTTCACACATTTTGGATATTCATCTACTCCTTGCATGGGCAAATCCTGGTGGCTTCAGTAGGAGCAGGGTTTGCCTGAGAAAGTTAATTTAGGTGGTTGGTGAAGACACACTTGAACAGGCAGATTTTGTTTTCATATGTCACAAAGAACTTGTATTGGTTTTTATAAATTATTGGCTCTTTATTTTGTTTTGGATAAATTCAATGATTACCTAAATGTATTGGGTTTTGGTTTTTTGGGTTATTTTCTTTTTTAATTGCAGTTTTCCATTAAGGGCAAACTTTTCCTAAAGTCTCACTGGTTCACCCAGAAGAGCTTTGCCTGTGTTAATAGAATCCCAGCTGGAAGGGAGACAAGTGCTGGGATGTGGTGGTGTAGAGCAGCAGGAGCTTTGGGGAGATGGGGCTGGGAGTGCTCTTCAGGCTCTTGGTGCTGCATGTTACCAGATCCTGCTCGCAGCCTGATGTATTTTGTGCAAAGTAGAAAGAACTGTGTAAATGAGTGCTTAGAATGACTATGAGACACACTGAATTTTATGCTGCAGCTGGAGAAACTTACCCTTAATTGAAGCTGTGGGCAAGTGTATGTCATTTTTGATTTAACATTTTCCCTCACCCCTCCACCCCCCACCCCAACCAAAATCCTTTGTGAAGTCAGATTGTTGCTGTAGCTTTGTGAACCCCTCTCTTCTAATGTTTAATCAAGTGCTGAAAAGAGACATTTACAGACTATTTAAAATGTGGAAAAATTGCTTCCCAATATTTTTGACAGAGAGAGACTGAGAACACACAGCATTGAATCATCAGGAAAATTGAAGATTTCCCCTGAACAACATTGGGATTTTACAGCAGAGGACTTGAAAGACCTTGGAGAAATTGGACGAGGCGCTTATGGTTCTGTCAACAAAATGGTCCACAAACCAAGTGGGCAAATTATGGCAGTTAAAGTAGGTGATGCCCATCCTTACATTTGTACTTCAGTCTGTTGGGTTGCAATGTGATGGAGAATTAAGGTTCTTCCATCTAGCACCCATCTACTGCTCTGTTCTATTTATTTCCGGTGTAAAGGCTGCTGTTTGCTGAAAATACAGTGTATAATGGGCATGTTTTCAAGTGATTTGTGAAGTTCTCATAATTGCTATGCCCTTTTGAAAATGTCTATCAGGAACCTGCTGTTCTGAGGGGATCACTCATCTCTGGAGACTGATGATGGGGCACGGGCCTTTCACCTCTGGGTCACTGGTTCAGGTACAGCCTAGGCTGGTGGTAGGCATAACTGGACATCTCATAGCTTCTTGGTGTCTTTTGTGAAACAAGGTAATGACTAAAATTAGCTGTTGACGTCAGCATGTGCCATGGCGTGGCCTCACCAGGAGGAGCTGGAATGAAGTGGATGCCTTCTAGGGAATGTTGTGCTCTTGCTGATGTATCATGGAGTGTCTGCTTTGTGCTTACCATGTCAGACTGTCCTGGAGATGGAAAGTGTACCAGTTTTCTTCACTGTCCCATTTTCTACTTTATGCTACCCAAAAACTCACCTTAGAACTGGGAACAGCCTCCTCTCCCAGCTGGGCAATAATTATCTGTCTTGCCACAGCCGTGCTGCTCACTGGGCATCTTTGAGGACCTACTTGTCCATGGAGGTAGGCAGCAGCCATTCTCTCTCTCTCTCTGGTCCTTTCCTTTGCTCGCTGCAGGTTGCTAATGACATCCATCTCTTAACTCTGTCAACGATACCAGTTGTAACTGCTCTCGTGGCTCCCAGGAAAAAGCAGAAGTGAGCTATGTAGGTGTACGTGTTGCTGTCTTTTCCAACTCTCTCTGTCTTTGGAATATTTCCTGATCTCACCTGGAAACATTTGTCCTGTGGCTCTCACGTGCCAGGTAGATGTATCTCAGCTCCAGCTGCTGTGAATATAATTCATACCTGTCTCTAGTGTGTCAGGCTGCTGGAGTAACCCCCATCCTTTGATCTTCTGCAGTAAACACAGACTTCCGCACGGTGGTGGAATCACTGGTTAGGTCTCTTGACTGTTCAGAATCACCATGCAGTGCTGTTTCAACCTGGATTTGAATCCCTAAAAGTCTCCAGTGGAGCTAGAGCTTGCACGTAGCTAAAGGCTGTTTTTTCCCAGTTACCTTTGGTGGAACTCCTGGATGTAGCTTGCTGATGACAGGTAGAAAACAGCTGGTATAGTGAAGATTCCTGGGCACTCCATCTTCTCAAACGCAGCGTGTGTGAGCTGGTTACCTGTAGGTTTGCAAATGGTAACCATGGATGTGAAGAGAGCACACACCCCGAGCTGAGTGTCTGTTTCCTGGAGTTCTGCGGTGGCTACAGCCGTGCGGAGACGGGCACTCCGTTGGATTGGCTCGTGTCATGGAGAAGACGTTTCTGTTGGCACAGGGATTCTCTTGTCCCACACTGTTTGCATGAGGGTTTTTCAGCATCGTAGATGAATCTTGTCAGTGTCGAGGGCCTGTGGTGCAGGTACAGCTCCTGTGGGAGGCAGAAGGCACCAGTTCCATGTCCTTGAAGCACGTGGCTGGAGAAGACATGGTGCAGCATGTTAAGCTGGCTTTCCCAAGGGAGGGGATGTATTATGAGCCTCAGGGGGCTTCTGGGCTTGGGGGCTCACTTCTAAACAAGTAAATCTGATTGGTTTATAGTGGCTAAAGGTGAAACGACAAAGTCATGGGCTGGGCTGGTGCCTCCTTTTCTCTGAACCCACTTCTTTTGAATGGACATGGCTAGGCCTGCCGGGGAAGGAAGGTTGTGGAGGGTTTGGGCAACAGCATCATTTCTAAAATGGTAGTGGTAAGAGACTGTTCTGTTTGTCCCAGTGGGAGTGTGTCCCAGTGAGGTGTCCAAGGCAGCAACAGCAATTTCCCAGCTTGGATGGTGCAGTTCTTCGAGATGAGGTTTCAGGATGGGGCTGAACTTGAACTAGTGACTAGTTCATCCCACACTCCTCAGACTTTTCTTTCTCAGACTCCTGATGCTTTTGGGGCAGCTGAGGTTGTGCATTATCTCCCTGTTCCTCCTCTAGCTTAATCTGCCCATGCTGGGGACTGTTCCCCTTCTGCTCTGTTTCTCTCAAGTCTGTGGTCTTTTGACAGTGGAACGGTTGCCTTCAGCTTTGTGTTCTCCTTCAGCATCATGCTCTTCTACAAGAGAAGGTTCAGAAAGGGAATGGTGTTTTGCAAAAATGTGTCAGTTTAGTGAAGTCTTGGCTACGATCTCCATGACACCTGCAGCTCTGTGGTGTGGCACCATGCTGGGGGCAGATGATAGGGATGCTGCCCTCCACAGCTGGATTGTGAAACCAGTGTCTGGTTATTTAGTTGGGCTGTTGTCCCTCCTGTGATTCCCCAAGAGCACCACCAGTGCAGCAGGCCAAGCATCCTTGGAAGGACATTCAGCACAAGGGAACAGCTTTATGGAGGCTGCAAGCCAAAAGTTGTCTGTTCTGTACTGCTAACTAGGTGCAGAGAAGATTGGTGTGGGAGCCTGTCCCAGCTGCTCCTCCATCCTTCGCTACCACTCCTCAAATTTCCACTACCATTGCTGCAGTTTCCCAGCATAGTTAGGAATTCCTCACGCTGGGAATCTACCCCACTTCTGGAAGAGCCAAGTCCTGTTTGCAGCTACTGTGACCAGGCTTGTCTCACCCCATTGTACCACAGACAGATTCAAATCCTCCTTGTTCTGCAGGTGTGCAGTGTGAAACATTTCTCGTTTCCCTGTGCTGGAGTCTTCCTCTGGCTGGTGGCAGCTTCTGCTGTGCCAGGCTGTCTGGGCACCTCTGGGCACTCATCCTGCTCCTTTCTGCCTATGAAGGTGTGGCTGCCAGAGCATACCTTCAAATCCTGTTCCGAACTCCTTTCTCTGGCTCTTTGTAGCCTGTCATGCCTATGCACAAAGAACAGTTCCTTGAAGCTTTCCAAGCTTTCTGCCACTGCTGCAGGGCTCCTGTGGCCCTGGGGCTCCCCCAGCACAACCTTTTTTTTGTGCTCTCTGGCGGTGTTCCTTACCACTGCAGTACAATAATTCCTGAGTGCTGAAATATCACCAAAATAACTTCAGATCTGCAGGCAGAGGCACCGTTTTCTTTCATTTTTCCATGTTGTTCATTTTGGTCTCATCAGCCCATCAGTCCTTTCAGATGCAATCCTGGCACCTCTAATGAGTCTCCTGGCATGGGCAGGGCTGCCAGGCCTTGAGTGAGTCAGAAAGCTTTTCATCTGTGCTCCAGAATCAGCAGCAAAAGAGGAAAATGAGGCTGAAACAAGCCTTGTGGTGTCGCTGGCTGAAACCCCTGCAGCAAAGCTTCAGCTGGTGGAGCGTGGCTGGGATGATGAGCTCTTGTCCCCAGTCCCGCTCCTCCCTGTCCTTCAGCCGTTGTCATTCTGTACCTATGTGAATACATCTTTCAGTGACAAAAAGACACTATGTACCTATTTTGAGGATAGACTGAAGGCAGGAATGGGCTGCAGGAGCAGGGACCTGGTGCTGCTGTTGCTGCCACCTGCAATTACCTGTGCACCCCTTACCCTTTCTGCCATAGAGAGCCTCTTCCTAGAGCTATCAGGGGGAGGGGGAGAGGATGAAGAAAATAGAAATACAGCTCAAGAGGATTTGTATTCAAACCTTATTTTTGACCCTGGAAAATGTTGCATTATGTTTTCCAAATCTTCCAAATAAAAAACAATCCTTTGATTTTTTTTTAGGCCTCTTCATTTCAGATCTTCCTGGAGATGCACAGTCCTTGTTTGCTCTGGGTCAGCTGCCTTCGCAGTCTTCTTGAACTGAAAATACCCTTTTCATGTTCTTGAGGATTTATTGGCATGTGAGGTCAAGACTTTTCCTGGTGGGAAAGAGAACAGCCCAGTTTTGTCCAGTGCCAGACCTGGCTATGCAAACTAATAATTGCAAAGCCAGTTTGTATGCTAAATTCTCACCTTGTCAGGTTTCTCTTCCTGGCTCCTCATTTTCATTGAAGAAGTCTCTTTTCCTGGCTGGTGTTTGTCTGCCGCACCAACTCTTCACGATCTTGCCTGGTCAGGCTTCCAGTTCTACCCAGTATCTTTTGATTTTGCTTCTAGTTTCTTGTTTTTCTATTAATCTGATTTTTCCCAGGCTGTGGCAGTCCGTAAGTGACTCGTGACTGTTGTCCTGGTCTTCTCCACTCTGCAGAGAGCCCTGGTCCCTCCTCAGGATCTGCTCCAATGCTGTTGCTCCTGGTTTTATCTGAGAGTCTCCACAGTATGTGCAGTTCTCCAGCCGTTTTTGTATTTGCCCTCCAGCATCACCCCATGGTGTTGTCCCAGCTGCTCTGGGGACTGTGTCTCGTGCTCCATGAGGGTTCCACAAATTAGAGGCACGCTGGAGGAAACAAAGAGAAGCCCCATTTATTTGGATGAAATGGTTTTCTTGGGAAGCTCACCCAGCTGTTGGGGGGTTATTTCTGTCCCAAGGTTTCCTTCTGGTCCTGGTGATAGTTTATACAAAAAAGGTGCTTTAAAAGATCCTTGGAATATGAATATAAAATTACATAAATGAAAAAAAAAAAAGCCCAAACTGGAATGAAAGCTGGGAAGCATTCTCCCAGTTAGAGCAAGATGCTCTGCTTTGCACTGAAATACTGTACATGGTGTGGGTTTTATTAGCCAGGGTACATTACAACACCTCTGCAAGGCTGGGAAAGCTGCTTGTTTGAAGAGTTCATAAAATAAATAAGCAAATATTTAAAATAGCCAACCTTTGATGTGTGGGCTGAGCACAGGAGCGGTGTCCTGAGCCTCCACTGGTGTTCTGGCAGTGACGTCTGAGCCTGAGGCTCCGGCTGGAGATCTTCACCTCCTGCTCACCTCTTTCTGCCCTGCAGCAGGGAACACCTCAGACATCTGGGGTTCACTATCAACACCTTCTGCCAATTTTGTTTCAACCAGTTCAGCTGGCTGAGAAATACATCACCAAGACAAGACTAGGGTGGTTTATCCTTCAGTTGACCTTCAAGCTTCTTATCACGGCCCCAAGGAAACATCTTGCACCTCTTTTAAATTGAATTATTTTTTTGTCAGAAATGCTGGAATGTCAGCTGGAAGAGTAACCCAGCTGGGGAAGAGGGTCTTTTTGTTCACAGTGTTCAGTTTTCCCCCACCCCAAAAGAAAGTGATTTTCAGCTGTATGCTAGAATTTTCTGTATCTTCCAACATCTGTTTTATAAACCAGCCTGGCTTATTTAGTCCCACTCTGTAATATTGCCTAGTCCAGCTTCCAGTTCAGTAAGTGTCTTCAGCCATTGTTGCCAATTTCCTGTTCTCTTTTTAGTCTAACGGTATATTTGACCTGCTCTACTTCTGCTCTAAACTTGTCCAAAGAAAATCAGAAGCATTTTCAAGATCAGTTGGGTAATCAGAGATGTCAAACCCGTGGGTTGTCCGTAAAAAGTTCCCTGTTCTTCCTGGAGAAGCCAGTAAGCCGTGGAGCCATTTCTTGTTCAGAGCACAGTGTCTCTAGTACATCGTTTTGCTTGTAGTCAGTGCTTGTTCTCTCATCCACAGCTTTAAACCTGTCTGACTGTTCCTGTCTGACTTTCACAGGTTTCTCGATGGCAGTCTCACAGCTGAAGGAGTTTGCTAAGTATCAAATACCCCTGAGAGCGGAAATTTGACACTTACTTACACCTCCATGATCCCTCCATCCTCACCCGAATGCCTGATAGCCCATAAAGGCCTGTCAAAATGACACATTAGTGTCTCGAGCTCCATCCAGGGGCAAATTTCTCTGTCCTTCCCATGTCCCATATGACTTTTCTCTGAAGAGAAGTCCTGGGGTTTTATGGCGGACCATTATTGTAATTCTTCACACAATTGGGTTCTCTCTCCCATATTGACACCTTCAGAATTTTCTGTTTCAGTCACCTGTTTGGGTCTGCTGGCTGTGAGTTGGGGGAACCAGTGCTCTCAGCCCTGCTGGTGGGGTAACTGGAGTGAATTGAGGAAGGGCTGAAAAGAAATGGTGAGAGTAAGAACCTCATCACAGGAGGTGGGAATCTAGTTGTGATCTACTTCAGTCAGCAGTAAATGTGTTTCAGATGGGGAGATAGATATTCCCATCCTTGCCAGTGATGGGGCAAACCCCCTTTTTCCTGCTGGTTGGGTGTCCCCAGTCCCTGCCATCCTGTGGGAGCACCCCTTCTCTGCTGGCACTGCTGTGCTTAGCTTTCTGCTGAGGACACAGGTGAGCCCCATGCTCAGGACAATGCTGGGATGTCTCACAGCTCAAGGAGTTCGGTTTCAGTTTGGTATTCATAGCTTTTTTTTTTAAACTAATTTTCCTTTTTTTAAAAAATTTTTATAAACCAGTCACTTCACATTGCACCTGAATCTTCCTGTGTGCGTATTGGGCTGGATGATGTCTCTTCTGTTTTGGGTCCAGTTTCTGTAATCTGCCTGGTTTTAGTTTTCAGAGTGGCACAACCCAGAGCACGGACTGTCCTTTTGCTATTGATGCTACTCAGAGCATGGCTTCGGAGCTCTTGTTCCTCGTGTCAGAAGGCTTTGTCCTAACCTGTGTTTGGATTAAAAGGGATGGAGAATTTTCTCCTGGAGGACTTGATACAGTTTAAATTTGAGGCCAACAAGGAATCATTAAGAAAGAGACTCCATAAGCCTCTAGTACAAATCCCCCCTTTTCCATCCATGGCATGTTTGGCCATGGGTCACTTGTCAGTAACTGCCTGCAGGAGAGTGACCGGGCTGAGAGCTGTAAGGCCTGAAGGGAAGTCAGACTCTGTCCACTCTTGTCTGAAATGTTGCCTTCGAGCAGCTGCCTCACCTTGTGTCTTCCTTCCTGCCATGTCCCATGTTCTTGGGGGCGTGTGTCTGTGGGAGCTGCTGCAGTGCCTTGCACTGTGCCTTGGATTTAGATAGCAGGTTGTATCGTGGCTCATGTGCTATTTGGGTGGTGACTGCCATTGACTTTACTCACCTTCCCTGTTCTGCTGGTGAACTGGGAGTGCTGGACTGCAGCAGGCTCCCTGGCACACTCCAGATAAACAGAGCCATCTTGTCCAGCCTGGGCTGACCCCAGCTTGGCGCTGTGCTGAATTCTTCTCCTCAGAGTTTTCCCTTCTCTTGACTTTGCCAGTCTCCAGCACTGTTGTATGAGACCTCCCAATGTTGCATTATGTCATTCCCTTCACTCCCTGAAGCAGTATTTGCTGGGTTGTCCACATTGGCTTCTCAAGGTGTCCTTTGGCTTCTGTGTCCACCTGGACCTCTGCCCTGTAGGTGACCCACTGTGCTCTGGGTCCTCTGCCTGCCCTTTCTCCCTGGGGAGCTTGTGTTTGAGGAGTGTTTGAGTTCAGTGTTGTTTTGGAGTGCCATTAAAATTGCCTCCACCATACAGAATGTATTTTACATGCTTTCCAGAGGTGTAGAAGTAACAGCAGAGGAGGAGTGTCAGAGGTGGGAGGAGGTGCTTTCAGGGGAAGTTGTGGAGTTTGAGGAGGATGCTATGGGGATGGCTGTGACAGGATTGTGCAGGTGCAAGGGGAATGCAGAGCAGGGCTGGGACGACTCAGATGACCAGAAAAGAGACTTTTTGGAGACAGAGTGGGCACAGCAGGGCGATGCAAGTTACAAAATGGAAAAAAACTCCTTTTGGTTTCTCACCAAAGAGGTGCCCTTTTCAGTGTGGGTCATACCTCAGTGACTGAACTATTTGTCACAGGTCTCACCACGGTGACTTTGGCATCCATGGTCTTCTGTGGAGGTCAGAGCAATGGCATTTCCATTTCACACAGTGCTGATGGTGTCACCTGGAGAGACACAGTCGGTCTGCTCGGCCGTCCAGCCAGTCGGGGGGATTGCAGAGCTTTGTGTGGTGAGGGCACAAGACAAGGAAATAGTCAAACACACCTGTCTTTTCTCAGTGACTGTCTGAACTTGTGTGAAACAGACCTGAACCAGTGACCTGGAGGTGAAGTGTTTTAGTTCCATTCCTGGCCCATTCTTCTCACTATGCTGATGGCACAGAACCCCACCCGCTCAGCGGCACTGTGGATGTGATGGACTCTGGGTGCTGGGCAAGTCTCCTGACAGGTCCCCAAGAACTCTAGAATTCATGGGGTGGGAAAAGGGCAATATAAATATAGCATTTACTGCTCCAGGCCAAACTAGAGGCACTAGAACATTAAGAACGAGTGGTAAAATACCAAAATATCAGGATACACCACAGGTAAGGAAAATTATAGTGTTAATACTGTCCTCGTTTTATGTGGGTCATCACAAAATAATCCTAAAGTAAATAATCATGCACTGTTTTCCATAGGGTGCTATATGAATGGCCAGCCTTGAAAGTACCTTCATACACCTGGTCTGTGCTGGCTGATTTGTGTGGTCCTGGTGCCACCAGCAGTTGCCCGTGGGGCCTTAGTATCAGTGAAATGGGTGCTGGTATCTTGCAGATTTTTTCCACAACCTTGAATAATTTTTATTTCTTGGATAGCCACGTGGTTTTTGTCCTTGAGGAGGGTCCAGGCTACTTCTGTTGCTTTGGACTTCTTGCCAGTTACTTTTTCTTGATTTTTTTTAATGATTTTTCAACATGAGTCACAGCTTCAGCATCACGATTTCCTCACTTGTGATTCAGGGAATGTATTAATTAGTGCAAGATGTTAAATATATCTGTAAAATCACATGAAAAGCTGCGGATGGTTTTCTCCATCCTTCATTTAACCAGCTTCATGTTTGAAAATATGCAGGTTTTTATTTTCAAATGTGCATTGTTCTTTCAAGCCCAAGTGCGACTTTTCATAACACAGTGTATATATAAAGTATACTGTGTGTATACATATATATCTCTATATACACATGGGGCACATACTTTTTATATATATATCTATATATATAAAAAGTATCTTTTATATAGTGTTAATATTCCCTAGGCCGGTAGTATATAAAGGATTGTTAGTTTTATGAGAAGAGCTCACAGGACTGCTGCCCATCATTAGCATTACCAGAGAAATGTGTTCCCTGGTTTATGTGACAGTTCCCTCTCCCTAGCCATGGTGGAGGCTGTGGAAGGAGGCTTTTTGGCTTCTGTGCTTAGAAATTTTAAACGTAATGTTCCTTGTTAAGTTTCAAACCAGCCTTCAAGCCCCATCCAACACGGCTAAGAACTGTGTGGGAACTTGTTTTGAAATGAAAGCGTGGATGTGGTGTTTTGCTGTAGTTTTCAGTGAAATTTCTGCTCTTTAATTTCTGACATTTCATCTGAAAATGTTGATGCTCATGCGAGGACTGAGGGTTTTATGGTCTGATTAAACAGCTTTAGAATTATTCAGTTATATTTCTTATTTGAGCACACTGCTTAATTCTCTAGAGTGTTTTTAAGCATGTCTGGGGGATTGCCTGTTCTGCTTGGGTTTGGGGTTCATGTCATGTGTCTCCATCAGCAGGGCTGAGGATACAGTCATGGCATGTAAGTGATAAAGTCTCTGCCACTCTTCCTCTTTCAGAGAATTCGGTCGACAGTGGATGAAAAGGAACAGAAGCAGCTTCTGATGGACCTTGATGTAGTGATGCGAAGCAGTGACTGCCCGTATATTGTTCAGTTTTATGGCGCGCTCTTCAGAGAGGTGGGCACCCCAAACTTGCTTCATTGGTAGCAGAGTTTGGGTTTTACCTTTTTTTTTTTTTTCTCTTTGTAGTTTCCAACTTGTGCTAAGGAGGAGAAAATTGATTTATGTTAGGTTTCTCTGCTCTCCACTTTTACTCAGGGGTATTTAGCCAGGAAGCCCAGGTGTCTGGGTGCTGCAGAGCACACATGTGCTGTTCCCATGTGTTCTGTTTCTGCATATTCCAGGCTCTCCTTTCCTGATTTTCTTCTCCCCTAGTGAGCTCCGTGTCTGTGGCTCCCCTAGGCAGTGTGTGCTGCTGGGCCAGGCTCTGGGCCACAGCACATGGACACAGCTGTGGGTTGTGTGGTGGCTCTGAGATGTGGCTGTGAGGAGGGCCTGTACCCTGGGAAGGAGGGTGACTGCTGTGATGGTACCCACAGCCCCCCGTTACCTGAAGGATGTGTGTGCACACGTCCAGGCTCTGTCAGAGTCCTGTTTGAACCTACAGACACGTAAAAAAGCAAAGGCAGGTGTGCTGGCTCTGAGCAAACTCCTGGCTGGCTGTTCTGTCTCTGGCAGTGGCCCATGGAGTTTGCTTGCAGAACTTCACCTCAGCCTTCAGTCATATGCAGCCGAGTGTCTTCTGAACATGTGCCATCTGTGTGCTTAGTGAC
This sequence comes from Atrichornis clamosus, assembly GCA_013400975.1. Taxonomy (NCBI): domain Eukaryota; kingdom Metazoa; phylum Chordata; class Aves; order Passeriformes; family Menuridae; genus Atrichornis; species Atrichornis clamosus. The sequence goes on from WBMZ01005518.1 coordinate 62,216, forward strand.
TCTTACTGGATTTCTTTTCCATGAAAATGTTCAGTTTGAATACATGTGCATTTTGTGTCCGTGGTTCTCCCTGAGAGGAAGTTCTCCGAGCTGAGTCTGTTCTGTACAAGGTAGGAGAGGAACCACAGAGCACTGCTGAGCAAATGTTTGGTCCCTTTGCAAGAACAGGAGTTTTGGAGAAGATGAATGTTGAAACCTGACTGCTGCTTCTCCGTCCTCCTGCAGCTCTTCTGCAGGCTTGGATTATCCCTACTCCTGTAATTGCTCCCTAGTTGAAGCTGCCACAGTATAGGGGGACAGACTTGCCTATTTTGCACTACTTCAGCACAAACCCAGTACCTCTGCTCAAGGGAAGAAGGAGAAGAGAGACCTAATGGCTGCAGGTGGCCTTGGGGGGTTATCAGGCATAGTAGCCTGTGCAGAATCTTGTAGGGTTTTACTGGGGAACTATAAGAGAGAGAAGGTCAATGTTGTAGGTAAAGCCCAAAACTTGGTCTTGAATATTCATTTCCTGTTGCTAGACAGTCTGCCTCTGTAATTTTGCCAGGTCACTCCTCTGGCTTTAAATCTCATTCTCTAAAATAAAGATAATAATTCTTCTTTTTCCCATGCTCTGCTTTTTCTGATCTGTTTGAACATGGAGCTGTTTGGGGCTAGTAGGCATTGTCCGTGTTCACACAGTACAAGCTCCTACCACATGTAGATCCTCAGCTTGGCTGGAAATTTCCACCTTTGCTGAGGTACAGGTGACAAGGCTGTCAGCTGCTGTGAGGAAAGGTCTGTGGGCAAAACAGTGTCTTGCCAGATGCTGATGAGCAACTTGTTCAGAGCTGTGCAGGAGTGTCACCTCCCTTCAGCCCTGGGCCCATCCCACGATGTAAATGTAAATACATAAATAACACAAAACGTACCTTGATCGGCACCCAGGTGTCAGCCTGGCTGCACTCTTTGTCTTGTCAAAAAATCTCATAGTCCTGCAGCCAGGCAGGGCTCCCAGGGCTCCTTGCATGCTCTGTCTGGGAAAGGTTTCATTGAGGTTGCTCTTGGAGTGAAATCCCCTTTCCCCTGCTTCAGCATAATTGGTGTTTGCTTCAGAGGTGAAAGCAGGCTTCCCCTCTCTGTGGTCCCTCACTGCCTGAGTGATGTTCCAAGTCACATTCCTCAAAGGTATACAGGGTGAGCTGCTAGGCATGGATAAAGTTTTCTGTCTTCTCCTATTAATTACTTGTTCCAAAATTAAGTAGAATCTTTTTTAAAGATAGGAAAGCATGGTAGCAGAGAAGCACAGAAAGGGAAAAAAGGAATTTCACCAGGATGTTTGGATCTGTCTAACCCCCCCACTTTGCTTATCAGATCTGTTCCCAAATAACTATGAACAATCCAGGTCACTGCTGCACCATCCCCTGGAATGTAAGAGCTCATGGGACATTGCTAAAGACTGAAACTCACTCAGGAAGTCTGCAGCAAACCATATACAGCAAAACTTCGTTCCAGCATTTCAAGGTGACAAGTAAGGAAATAAGTTTCAAAAGGCAGATCTTTTTGGGACTGCCTGCTCTGAGCTGGGATTCAGATTCTCTGTGTATGGATGGAGCTACAGATGAGAAATCTTCTTTGCCTGCTCCTAAAAGGTAGGAGCCTCTTTAAAGGAGTTTACAAGCTGAGAAGGCAGCTTGTGCAGTCAGATGGTTGGCAGGATCCGAGCAGCTCCAGGGGAAGCAGCAGGGCAGCTGGCATAAAAGGAAGGCAGCAAGCCTTCCACAGCACAGTGGTTGATGTGGAGAGGCAGAACTAAGATCTTGGATCCTGACAGTTTGGGAATATTAAACCAAATTGGACAAAACTAGGCAAGGTCTCACTTAGTAGCCAGACAAGTATCCCAGCTTGCAGTCAGGGAAGTAGCTGTGAACACAAGTTCTTGTGTTAGCCTCTGTGAGTACCAGAAGTTTGATTTGGAAAGGCAGATAATACTACACAAATATTTCTCCTGTAGTTGTATTTTGTCTTGGTGGTTCTGCAGTTTGTGGTAGGGAAAGTCTTCTCTGGGTCCTGCTTGTCCCTCAGCAGGCAGCACCCGAACCTGTTTGTTTGCTGCTTGTCCTTCAGTCAGAAGGGACATCTGTAATAATGTATGTCTGTGCATGTGATGGAACATTTAACAGTGCAAAAACTGTGAGTTGATTGCTGAGTCATTAGCACCCACTAGGTGTGATTACATTGCCTGTTCAATGAAATAGGAACAAAGTTGAAGAAGTAGAAGACAGTGTTTCACTGATTGCATGGAGTCAAGGGCTTCAGTGCACCAGGACATTGTTGGCTTTTTGGACATATTACCAGCTCATGTCTAACTTTTCATCCACCGTTATCTCCCAGCCCTTCTCCTCAGGGCTGCTTTCAATCCCATCATCATTTATACTGGTGAGTGCCCTGACCCATGTGCAGGATCTTGCACTTGTTGAACTTTGTGAGGTTCCCAGTGGCCCCAGGAGACCAGCTGGATTTTCCATACTGTACGGGGGAGAGCCCGGAGTCCTGTCAGTGCACACAGACCTGTCCACATCGGCCTCAGAGATCGACTGAAGAGGATCTGGCTACTCGTGCCCATGTTTCCTCTCAAGGCTGTACTTGCTAAGTGGGGGGTAAAACGGAGATTGCCGGTGTTGGAGCTATAGGATTTTCACCAGAAGACCTGATCAAGGAGGTTTAGGATAAGGTTGTTTTTGGCTCTGAGACAGCACCTTATAATGGGAAAATTCTGACAAAATAGTGACGGTGGGAAGCAGCATTGCTCTCTTCTCTCCCAGGTGGAATGTGTAAATAAATTCCATTCTCATTAGAGAGAAGGAAAGGGGGAGCTAAAAGCGCATGCTCTGGCCCCTTGGATATAGGGCCTGCAGGTCCAGAGGGTGCTGCTCCCCAGCCTGCATTGGGTAATGGAAACCTCGCACTTTGTAACAGCTCTGAAATAAACCTCCGTGTGCAGCAAGGCCATGGCTTAGCCTCTGGTTAACCTGCGCATGTCTTTGAATCATACAGCCAGGGATGCTGCAAACATTTCACTTGAGACTCTTCTTATGAGGAAAGATGAGCCGTGGGCTGAGCCTGTGGGGCTGCACTGGGACACCCGAGACTTTGGCCGTGAGCGTGTCTGTTTTAGGGGGTTTTTAGGTCTGAGAAAAAACATCAGTCATCTCTTCTTGCATGTCTACTATAAGTGTTACAGCTACTCTTGTTTGAAACAGCACCTGTAAGGCTGGGAATGTTTGGGTAGTTACCATGACCACACTAGCGGCTCTTCAAAATATCTGTTCCTGTTGTTTTTAAGAGAGGAAGAGGAAAGAAGCCTTGTGTGACTTGTCTGAATCTCAGGAGTGACTCCTACACAGTGCAAGTTTAGCTGAGCCAAAAAAAACTTGTAGTTGAAACCAACAAGTTCAATACTTGATAAAATTATTCAATGAAAAATTAATTGTGAGTTGCAAAACATGCCTGGGAAGCTGGGTAAATCAGCCCGTGGGGAACTTCTGCTGGCAGGAGAGAAGAGCTGGGATGCATGTGTTGGTAGCACAGTGCTGGTGCTGGTGTGAATTGCTGACAGAGCCTTGCTCAGTTGTTTGATCTCTCTACTGTTGATGCATAACACCTTGTTCCTATGGAAATCCTTGACTGTTGCCATTCCCCAGCACTCCTCACTGTCTCGTGGTCAGTCCCTGGTCCATAGGAAAAGTGTCCTGTGTGCCACACAAGGATGTGTGATGGCAGTGACATTCTTCAGTCTCTCTCACTAGTGTCACTGCAACTTGCATAAAGAGTTGACTGCTCCCTGCAGTGATCAGATGTGATAAAACTTCAGCATTTGTATCATAGAGTGGTGGGTGTTGGAAGGGACCTCTGAGGTCACCTTTTCCAACCCTCACAATCAAGCTGGGCCACCGAGGGCCACTTGATCAGGATTGTGTCCAAATAGCTTTCGAATATCTCCAGCGATGGAATCTCCACAGTCTCCTGGGGCAGCCTGTGCTGGTGATTAATCCCCCTCACAAAAAATATTTCCTCATGTTCAGAGGGAGCCTCCTGTGTGTCAGGCTGTGCCCTGATCATGTCGCTGGGCACCACTGAGAAGAGCCTGGCTCCAACCCCTGTGCAGCTTCCTCTCAGGTACATATGTATGTTGATGAGATTCCCCTGAACCTTCTCCAGGCTGAACAGTCCTGGCTCTCTCAGCCTTTCCTCATGGTAGAGATGCTCCTGTTCCTCGGTCATCTTAGTGGCCCTTTGCTGGAGTCTCTCGTGTACTGGGGGGCCCAGCACTGGTCACAGCCCTCCAGGTGTCGCCTCACCAGTGCCAGATTGAGTGGAAGGATCACTTCCCTCCACCTGCTCTTGGTGCTTTGCCTGATGCCACCCAGGGTGCTGTGATCCTTCTGCACAGCAAGGACACATCGTTGGCTCATGTTCAGCTTAGCGTCCACCCGGACCCGCAGGTCCCTTCCTGGCCAGCTGCACTCCACATCTCTGTGACACCTGCTGCCCTGTTGATGGGAAACTCGGGGCTCTGCGTTGAGAAGCTGAAGCATTCCCATTGTTGATGAAGCAGCTTTTCTGTCTGTCCTGAGCAGGGATATTTTGAATTAAATGCACAGGGTGTTCCTGGACATTTTTTTGAATGCCTACAAGATGTGCATAAGCATCTGGTAATTTAATACCTAATATGAACTAAAATACATTCTTTAGAAGAATAGCTCTAATAGGAAGAGAAAATTCAAATGCTTCTTTTGTCTTTTTATGATCGGAAATCAACCTGACCTAAGAGCAAAATTTAAAATGAAACTTTCATTAGGATGGTTTTGTCCTCACAATTCACAAATGGAGCAGGACTTGCCCATGCACATCAGCACTTCTTGGTATTTGGTCAGGAAGGGGGCTGGGTGCCCAGTGCCCAGCCATCCCTGCCAGTCTTCCTTTTTCTTCCTGTTAAAATTCACCAGTGTGCCAACAGGTAAGGCTCTCCAAGTCCCGGGAAGAGTTAACCTGTAGAGTTTTGGATCTTGCCACTAGCCTTAATGAAACTGAATAGTGGAAAAGGCCTGTTACCTTTTTCCATTGATCTTGCTGACATGAATTCACGTAGGTCAGGTAGGTTTTTATATTACCAGATCAATAAATGCCCACATTCAGGGTTTCCATACGGCACATACTCCAGCACACAAGTAAACCATGTCTTTCCTTTGGTGCTTTGGATCATATAAAGGGGGTTTTCTATGCTTAAAAATTAACACTGGATAGGAATTTATTGCACTTACTTGAGGTTTCAATACCACATCCTTCCCAACCCCATGGATGCACAGAGTGCACCTGAAGCCTTTGTTACAATAATGGCTCTGGTCAGGCTCCTGTTGCTCACTTGGTTTATTTTGCTGTCCAAACACCAGCTGTTGTCATCTGGGCGATGGAAGCCACTCAGGATACTGGTGCAATTGAACATAAATACAGGGCTACAGGTGGTCAGTGATAACTCTGACTCTCTAGAACCAGTCTCAGTAAAATAACCTAGGAATATATCACTGTCTCAGTTTTTTTATAAAGCTGGTCAAAACAGAAGCAGTGTTTGAATGATCCTGTGGCCAGCAGAACCAGGCTGCTCTCAGTACAGATGGCTTGAAAGGCTCTGTTGGGCTTCCACATGTGCTTTATGCACATCACTGGCACTGGAGCCACGTTGATTGCTCTCAGCCACTCTCCATTGTTTGGAAGTACCTCAACTGCACTTTGCCTTTGTTGTTAGTGCTGAAAAGAGAAAATTTCTGCATATATTGCCTAGTTTCATTTTTGCAGTTTAAATACGGATGGTTTATTAGCCAGTTTCATCCACAGCCAACCTTGGCTCTCTGGCAGCCCAAGTTCACCTTTTTCCAGATCTCTTGAAGTTCTGGTCATGCCCTTTTCCTGCTGCTCTGCTCTGGCATCTTTCACTGTGATGTCTCTGCTTCCATGTCTGTCATAGCACTTATTTCCATCAGTCCCTTCTGCTTTTTTGGGGTGGGATGAGTGTTTTCTGGGCTCAGGCTTGTACCAACCATTTCCCTTGAGTGGTTGACATCAGCTCCTGCTCTACCTTGAGCTGATGTGAAAAGCCTGATGCCAAATGAGCAGTGTAAACTGGAGCTGCCCAAGGCTCTAAACCCAAAGTCTTTTTCCCCAGCCAGTCCACCTTCCTAGGAAAGCAGCTCCCCTCTTCTGGGAAGGGAAAGGCTGTCCTTTGGAGTCAGCTTCCCCGCTTTGGCAGGAGGCAGTGATGGATTTGCTGGAGCAGCAGCAGCTGTGATGCTGGTGGCACGTGGGACCCTTCCTGCACTTTGCTCTCAGGGTTGATGAAAGGCCTTGCCACGTGTGTGAGCAGCCCAAGGCCAAGCTGGGAGACACTGCTGCCTCTGCCCCACACCAGCACATGGTGTGTGGCAACACCTTTACTGGGCACTTCAGTTCCCCCCAACCTAAACCTCTGAGCTGGAGCGACTTGGCAGATGGAGGTCCTTGGCTTGTGTTTCACAGGAGGTCATTCTGAGTGGCAGGCAAGCCTTTTCTGACATAAAAACCTGTGGCTCTACAAGCTTTTTCACCAGCTAAATTTAACAGGAGAATTGCTCTTGACTCTCCTGAGCTTGAGAGATTGAGGGGATTGTTTCACACTGAAGTGGTTTGGGTGTGCAGGATAGAGCAGGGGCCTTTACCACTCTTCCAGCAAAATTCCTAGGAGTTTTCCCTAATTTTATTTTCATGTATTAACATAGAGTTGGGTTGGTTTGTGTTTTCTTTGGTCAGGAAAAATCTGCCTTCTGTAGGATAATGACTTGGGGAAGTTTTTCCTCTTTTTGTTGGTGAAATCACAGGAGTGTGCAGTTTGTCCTAACCAGCGCATTGCCCCGTGCCCTGAGCAGCCCCGCAGCCCTGGGCAGCACTGCCCACACCCTGCTGCTCCTCACAGAGGTTTTGTGGGTGCTTTAGGCAGGATGAGGCACCCAGACTGTTCTGCACATCACTTTTGGCAGCTGATGCAGGTTGGATACTCCCTGTGGTATAGTCTGTAGGAGATAGGTGTGAGGATGTAATTTCTTATGAGGGCAGGTCTAGTTCTAGTGCTTTAGTATTTCTACAACGAAGAGTTGCCTCAAGTGCACTAGAGTCTACAGAAATAGATCATGGAAAGCATCCTGTTCTCCTCGATGGAGCTGAAATATTCCAGAAAATGGAAAGAACTCAGACCAGTGCATGGCTAAGCTCTATGTCACCATAGGGCAGATACACACTAAAGCAAAAGATGAAGCCTGTCTATGCTATGGGGGTCTATTTGTCATCTCCAGCAAATCCATGTGAGCAGGTCAATTTACAGGTCTCAGGAGATTGATGAAAAAACATGTTATTCTCCTCTGGCAGCTCAGCTTGGTTTGGTTTAACACACATTCTGATATGTTTCACAATTTTTTGCACTGAAACTGTTTAGCTGTAAGATGCAAATCAACAACTCCCCCATGCTTGGGTTTATTTTCATTTTCTCTTGCTTACACAGTATCTCTGAGTGTTGTGTGGAATGTCTTCTGTCCTCTGCAGGGTAGCCATAAACTGAAGATAATTTTTTTTTTAGTCTTACTGTGCCTGCTGGTGTTCCACTGTGCCTGCAGCCTTCTGGAGATTCAAACAGTATGTGTGTCTTGGATTCATCTAGGTTCAAGCACCTAAAATGTATTGTCAGGTGTGAGCTGGGCTGGTAGATGCCTCTGCTGTGAATGGTGTTGGGGGCAAGTCTTTTATTGCTAAAATTAATCAAGCTGAATTCTATCCTTTCTGTCGAATGCATGTTGCTGTTAATGTATTTCATTGGATTCAAGGGATCTCTGTATGCTCTCTGGATTTGCATTTCTCATTTTTATCTTGACAGTAACACAGATTCTTTTCTCTCTCCAGGGTGACTGTTGGATCTGTATGGAGCTCATGTCTACCTCGTTTGATAAGTTTTACAAATATGTATATAGTGTATTAGATGATGTTATTCCAGAAGAAATCCTAGGCAAAATCACTTTAGCTGTGAGTATTTGTTAAAACTTTTTGTTGAAGCTAATTGAAAAGTTGATATCGCTCACTCCGTGTGAAAAGCTGGTTGGTCTGTGTGGCAGAATTGCTGCTGCTGTTTGCACCACACTGTCAGTGGTCCTTGAGGGTGCTCGTGACTTTTCCACAGTATATTGCATGGTGGAAAAGGAGGTCCTGGGGTCAGTAATCAGTTCATAAACAGACCCCAGGACCAGCTTCCTGCTCTGTCTGCTCGAACGTGGGCACCAGCAGTACAGGCACCAGCCCTTGTGTGCTGGGGCTGCCATCACTGGGAGCCAGCTGTCTCCTACCAAGGAACGTGCCTGAAAGAGGTGAACTGTCTCCCCTTCCCTTGTTTGCAAAGGGAGCAAAGATCTGGGCATTTATAACCAGGACAGGTGTACCCTACCAGGCTCTGGTCTCAGGGAGTTGCCCACCCTTGCTCTCGAGTCACTGGCAACAGGTTGGTGTTTCTGTGTGGGGGCTGAGGTCCCATCTTAGGGGGTGTGAGGTGGTGAAGGGAGAGGAATCCCACCCAGGGTATCTGGGTTCAGCCCTGATACAGGGAGCCCACTTTCTCCCTTTAAGGATCCCTGTAAAATTACCCTTGGCTGTGCCAAAATGAACCCTTGGTTGGCCCTCACAAGGGCAAGGTCTAGCCCTGCAAAACAAGCTTAGGGTTTGGGTCTGTGGAGGGAGGGCTGTTGAAAGGATGTCCTGCTGCTTCCCATAAAAATCTGTGAGGTCCAGTGGATTTCTGCAAGGGATGCCAGGCCCTTCTAGTCCAAAGAAGCCTCTGGCAGTCTTGTGAAAAGGTTCCCAAAAGCATGGGAGAGTCTTCAGTAGCTGGAGAACCTGGCTGATGTTTTCTTGACTTAACCTGGAAGTCCTGGCCTAATGAGAAGTCAGGTAACGCGAGCAGTTGTTACCTGCTGAAAAAAATACAGCATAGGGCTTGAAATAAGTTATTGCTCAGGATAATTAAAATCAGAGATTGCTTTGACTACACCCTTTACTGCCCTCTCCCAGAGTGGGATCCTTCCAGGTCACAGGGGATGTGTGTTCACTTACCCTCTCTTATATCACCTTGTGTTTGCAGAAGAGGTTTGGAGAGAAATGCTTTTATTATGTGGCATATTACAGCATAGATATCTCAATGTATTAAATGCTTCTTCCCCCTGTTCTTGGTTTTCCAAAAATTTAGTAATCACAGAACTCTTAGGACATGTGCTTATTTTTCATCTGTTTTTCTTTCCTAGACTGTGAAAGCACTAAACCACTTAAAAGAAAACTTGAAAATCATTCACAGAGGTGAGTTCATGTCTTTTCCTGAATTCACGTTTTTTCTTCTTGTCTATGAAAATAATTGCAAGAATTGAGGTGGCCTTTGCTTCACTCCGAGTGTAAATAGCACCTGTGCCACTGTGAGTCTGAGCGCAGGTTTTGAATGTGTCCCCAGGGCCTGTTCTGTTGCCCCTTCAGCCTGTGCTCTTTCCATGTAAGTGTGATTTCAGGGTGCTTGAGCACCTGCCCCTGCCTTGAGGCACGTGGCATCTCCGGGGCTGGCTCCATCCCCTCGTGCTCCCACACAGGATGCTCAGCGCCGGCGGTCAGGATCCAGTGCCAAAGGGTGACGGCGATGGCGCGGCACTGCCGGCCTCGATCCGCTGCAGCTGCTCTGCTTGGAATTGAAACCTCCAGCCGTGCCTTACTGGTTTAAATTTCTTTCCCCTGCAGACATCAAACCTTCCAATATTCTTCTGGACAGAAATGGAAATATTAAACTCTGTGACTTTGGCATCAGCGGACAGCTCGTGGACTCCATTGCCAAAACGCGGGATGCGGGGTGCCGGCCGTACATGGCGGTGAGTGGGATGAGCCCTGGGCTCTGCGGGTTCTCAGCCCCGCAGGCAGACCTGGCATCAGCCTGTTTCCCTGGGGATGCACACCCCCTTCCCAGATGAAACTCAGCTCTGGATTGAGTGCTGCTGTGGCCGTGTCATCTAGGCTGTGGCAAAGTGGCCAAATTCCCATTTTTTGGCTGGGTTCCTCTGCTACTGCCAGGGCTAGGTGCTGGAGTGGAGAGGAGCTCTGTGCCTTCCAGCAGCTCCAAAAAAACAGTGCTCGGCAGGGAGCAGCGCTGTCAGAGTGCAGATTTGTCTTGGTCTGCAAGAAATCCATTTGCTCTGGTAAGATTATGTCACAGGAGTTATTGCAGAGCAGAATTATAGTGATTTTTGTAAACCACTTGAATTCCAAAGTGTGCCAGAACTTCATTCCAGGAGAATGTGGTTCTGGAGAGCGGTGGTAGCAGAGCAGCTGTGTGGAAATTGCTGGGGCTGAGTCGTGGCTCCTGGGAGTCTGTCCTGCTTGTTTGCTGCCCACCCCCTCCCAGGGAGAAAAGCTGCAGTGGTGATTCTGAAAGCTGAGGGTTTTAAACACTTCAGTGCTTCAGGATTCTTTGAAAATGCATCTCAGCTCTCACATCAGCCAAGGGTACCTTGTGGAGGGAGCTGTATGCCTGCTGCTGTTCATATAACTTTAATTTAGTGCCTGTATTTAATTTTTGTTACATACTTATGGCTCTGTATGCTGAAAAATACTGGTTTCTGAACTCTTTTTATCTACCGCTAAAGAGAAAAAAAGGAAAATATCTCTCTTGTAAGGTATGGTGCCCATCTGGCCCAGGCCATGTCTGTCAGATGGCTTTTATCTGACTGTGGTGTCCAAGGCAAAACCTGCCTGCTCCAACTCTGATCTGTGCAAGCACAGAGTCTGTATTTCAGGGCATTTGACCTTTTCCTCTCACTGTTCTCCTAGCAGAGGTAGCTACTCACTGAGCTGAACAGGATAGTATGGATGAGATCTCTTCCTGAAGACCAGTGCTGTGGTAGAGCAAAGTTCTGTGCAGGCTCCAGACCCACAAAACATGGTGAAACAAATAAATAAAGACCTTGTGAGGCTGGAGAGGGGGCAGAGCCATGTGTCTGCTCTCAACACTCCTGGCAAGTGCATGAAGCTCCCTGGAGGGAAGAGGCTGGATCAGAGCTGCCCAGTTTGGGGTGGTGATGGGATGTGGGATGCTGAGGGCAGCAGCAAGAGGGGTGCCCAGGGGGAGTGGGAGCCAGAGCAGTCTGAGCTGATCTGACCTGAGGCTGCACTTGCACCCCAGACCACAGGCACTTCTATAGCATCACTGTGCACGTGGTGCTTACTGCTTGTTCCCTGTGCTGAGGTGTGCCACGTGTCTGTAAATAGAGCTCTTGAAAAATGGCTGTCACCTTTTCCCCTCTCAAGTTCAGTGGGTGATAATTACAGGAATTAATGTTCCCACCTTTTCTTAGAGCCATGGGTAGGTGATTAGCTCTGCTTAGGCTTTTGGTGTAGTTATGCCATAACAGTTCCTGGCATATCTGTAAATAGCTGCAGTGCTTCCTTTCCCTGGGATGTGGGTAAGTGCTTCCATAGCCCCTTGGTTTTCCTTTTTCCTGTCTGTCTGTCCACATGCACTCTCTGATTTGTTCAGCTCCATCAGCAGCTCCAGACTTTGGTGGACTTCTAAGTGAGCAAAAGTGTTCCAGTTCAGTTTGTGTTTTTCAGAGCCTTGGCATGGCACAAGGTTTGTGGGACAGCCAGCAGCTGGCAAGCGATGTGGGAGACGACTGGCCCTGCTGCTCTCCAGCCTCAGTGACTCCTTTCCAAGTACATGAGCATTTCCACGTACCAGGAAGCCTGGGAAATGGGGAGATGCCCCAGTGTGCAGGCACATCTGCCAGCCGTTTCTCCAAGCCAGCAGAGGCTGATGTCTGAAGGGATGCTGTGATCAAAGCTGGATACACCTGGGAAGGAGTCAGGCTACCACACTCCTCTCAAAAGGAAAATAGAATTTTTCTTTTAGTGTAAAATAGGCCAAGAGTAGTAGCTTTGTTCAGCCAGGGAGGCTCTGCTAAGGGCTGCTGGAGGCTTCTCCCTGATGAGTGTGTCTTGTTTTGCAAGGCCCACCAAACCCATGGCACTGGCAGTAATTCCTGCAGCACGAGCACTTTTTCCCTGAAGGAACCTGTAACACCCTGAGGCTGGCCCCCACATAGCTGTTTGTAACAATGGCACTGGATGTCAGCCAGTCTGGCTGCGAGTGGTCTGAGGAGGCAGCAGGAGACACATCCAGCTGCCAAGCAAGTGCTGTGTGCTTGAACCAAAATTGTTGGAGCTGTCACAGTGAGCGGTGTCTCAGCTTTGGAGCTGCAGTGCTGGAGAGGTTGTTTTGCTTTTGGCTTTCAGTTCTCCTGCAATTGTTACAGTGAGCAAAGGCCTACGTGTTGGAGCCTCATGTTCTCCGAAGGAAAGAAAGGCAGGACCGAGTTCCCAGGCAGCCGCTGTCCCCCGGAGCAATCTGGGCTGTTCTGAACCCTCCTCACCTGTTCCCTGTGCTGGTGCCAGCGCTGGGGATTTGCTCCAGGCTGAGGTTCCACAGCCTGCACCCAGCAGAGGGCTGAGGTTGCTCACATGCCCTCCCCTGTGCTGCTCCTGGGATCCCTGCCTTGTGCCTGGCTGTGTGGGGGCCGCTGCTGAGCGTGGGCCCCGTGTGCCACGCTGGGGCTGGTGGCCTTTGTGACATTACTGCTTTTTGCCCTCTGAACGCTCCAGTGAAGCCGGTGCCTGTGTCAGAGAGGAAGGATGAGATTGGAAGACAGAGGTTTAGGCACAGACCCAGCCAGTGTCAGGGTGGATGTCCTGCCCTGCCCCCTGCTCCTTTGGGACCTCCAGGAGCAGCGTGTGATGGTGTCAGCGGTGCCCTTGGTCACTCAGGTCCTTTTCCTAGGTCAACAGGGAGCCACTGGCTTCTAATTGTGGCTGTGCCTGGATGCCAGTGCCCTGTGCTGTTCCCCACTCCTGGGGCTGTCTGGTGGGCTCTACTTGAGGAGCTGTTGAGGAGGGGGTGGGCAGGGGATTGGCAGTGCTGGGGGCACAGAGCAGCTTCTTGGTGTCAGTGCATGCTCCATGTCCCAGTGAACACAGTCTGTGTGTCCCTGCCTGTGCAGGAGCACAGCCCTGTCAGCCCTCAGGATGTTTTCCTGCTCCTCACTTCTCCCTGGTGAAGGTGGATGGTTGCTGCTGGCATCAGTGTCAGGGCCAGCTTGAGACCTTGTTCCTGTGTTCATATGGTTCAGGCAGAGATCAGGCCATGTATGGAAAAGGAAAATTTCCCAAGGCAGGTGACAATGACAGCTCTGACCCCTCTCTCCCAGCTATGGAGGGGAAGGCTGTAGGGATGCAGGAGTTCTCTGGATCCTTTTCTCAAGCAGAGCCACAGAGAGAGCCTGTTCGAGCTTTGCATTCCTGACCCAATGCCCAGGTTTTCATCAGGCTGTCAGTCAGTCATTTATCTGCACAGGCAGGCGGTGGGTTTGAATTTATCTTCTTGGATGCTCCTGAATGTTACTGTGTGTTGGACTTTTTTTTTCCTGTTTCCTCTGAAACTTGACACCCAGCCATTATTTTTTATGACTGAAAAAACAGATTTGAGAGGAGACTGGGAGACATGTGGCACCATCCCTCTGCAAGCAGGGCGGACTGAATCCAGGCTTTGCTGCCTGTGGTGAAGCAAATGCTGGGGAGATGCCTGAGCTGTGAGCGCAGCCGTCCCCGCTCGTGTGCCACTGCTGTCACCCACATGCTTTCAACTCAGAATGTGACCTCTGTTTACTCATCCACTGGCCAAAGTCATCCCTGAGGTTTGCCCTGCGTGGGACTTCTCCTGTTCAGGCTTGGCCCCTGACATCACACGGCACAGAGCCTGTGCTGAGCAGCCCTGCTGCAGCGCTGAGCTTGGGTCTGTGCCTCAGCGTTTCCACCCTTGTCCTGCTGGGACATGGCAGGGTGGGATTTTCCTCCTTGCCCATTCAGATGCTCAGCTGCACAGGCAGTTTATATCAACCTGGAGAAGTGTGGCAGTAGCTTACATCTGACTGCCTGCCCAGAAGTATTGTAGGCAGGACATGAGCTTTGTGGAGGAGAGTATTAAAAGTGGGGGGAAAAAAGTAATTTTGGCTACTAGGATTTAAGGGGAAGCGCCTAAAAGTCAGGTCTGGGAGATCGTTGCCCTCAGGAGATGCTGGGTGTTGAGCTGGAAACAGCTCCTGGCTGCTGCGGATTTGCTGTGCTCGGGGCCCAACTGGCTGTGCTGAGGTGGCCCAGGGTGGCCCCTGCTGTCCTGATTAGCTCCCAGAAGGCTGATTGGGAGCCACAGGTAGCAGAATGTGACCATCAGGGCAGCAGAGAGGGAGGAACAAGGCACTTTAGGGCAGGGTCAGGTGTGGGGAGAGGGAGCAAAGGGCTGTGCAGGTGCCTGGTGAGCAGGAGTGTGTGCAGGTCCTCCCATCCTCCTGGAGCCCCTTGGGCTCTCACCGCTCATGCAGGTGAGCTGGGAGGGAATCTTCCAGGAGAAACCACCGGGTTTGCACCCGCATGCCAAATCTTTCCCTACCAAGTCGGGAGCGCTCTGCACACTTGCCGTGCGCTGGGCAGGGGCTGGGGGCTGCGGGAGCCTCCCTGACATCTGCTCTGGCACTGCCGTCGGGACACAGACCGGTCTGGCCTCTGCCTCCTCCATCAGCTGCCTGCTGCTGCAGCACGGCCCTTAGCAGTGGAGCAGGCAGGATGCAAGGGCTGCGACAGGAGCAGGGCACAGTGCCTGATTTGGGACCAGGCTCACGTGTTCCTGGAATGCAAAAGCTCCCATTTCCCATAATAGTGGAAGGATCGGAGTCAGGACTGGATCTGGGGGTGGGGGCTGTGCTTTCCTTGTGCAGCCTTTCAGAGGTGATGAGGCCAGAAGGAGAGGCAATGGAAAGCAGCAGGGGAAGCCTCCTGATCCTGCATCCAGACCAACAGCTTCTGGTTGAACAGGAGAGATCTTTAAGAAAAAAAATCAGATTTTAAAGCTCAAACTGCTGTTGACTACAGCCGAGCCTTGTCTGAGCTGCCACCAATGACTCACCTTTGCTGATGACCATCTGCATGTTATGTTTGATTTCTGGTTAGGATGTGTGTGACTTCATCTGCAGACACCTTCTTGGTTCCCTTTCTCTGCTGCATCACAGAGTCCTCTAGGATGAGAAGTGGTTCCCTTGCTCTGCTTCCTTCTGGACTCTTTTCAGTCTGTGTTTGGAAGCTGGCCTGTTGCTTAGGGTTCATGACTGTGGAAAAAGAGCTGGGCAATTGTTTTGTAACTAATTACTTCAAGGACTTCTAGAGCATCCCCTCCAAAACTTTGGACCCTTGGTGAGGTTTTGTGAGAAAGTTTTTTGCCAGGGCTGAAATACCTGCCAGCCCTCTAATACTTCTGCCTCAGCAGAGCTTAGCCTGTTCATCTCATACAGTTCTTGGAAGCAGTGGTGGGGATAGATTGGTGTGTGAAGCTCTGGGGTACTGGATGTTGGCCTTCCAAAATAACAGACAAGGAAGATCTCCAAAGTCCTATGTTAAAGATGCCTCTTCAGGTGCTGAAGAATCTGCCACAGTGCCCATGAAGTTTTTCTTGTCCTTGTTTATGCTCCTAATACCTCCATTTAATATTAGTAAGCCTTGTGTTAATGGCTGGCTGTGGGCTCTGGTTTCTTCTCCATTCGCAGAGTTAAAAATCCCTGTCCTTGTCACAGCCCCTTGTCCCAGCAGGTTCTTTCTGACTCTGATGTAGTCACCTCTTGAGCTTTTCTTTGAGGAGATTAGGGGCTGAGCAGCTTATTCCCTTAAGGCAGATCAGCTTGTGTTTTATGGCTGGGCTGTAAGCCTCCATTTTTTCAACATCCTTTTACAAACGTAGACCCTGGGATCGCACAAACTCGCAGTGTTTGTCTCACCTGTGGTTCATGTAACGAGCGGCGGTTCCCAGCGCATTGCCCCAGCTGCACACGTGTCACCAGGATGCTCCTCTGGGATTCCTGCTCTCCTGCCAGGATGCTCCTCTGGGGTTCCTGCTCTCCTGTCCTGGGGGCCTCTGTCACCCCTGAGTGCTGCCTTTTCTGCGTCTGCTCCAGTGAGTCAGCAGCCAGCCAGAACCCAGCTTACCAAACACTCCAGACACACTGGTTTTTCAGGAGCCCTTATGTGTCACCCTAGCAATAGGTTTTATGATATGCAGAATTTAGCAACACTAATTGTATATTTCCATGGATATTATTAGCAGTAAGCTAAGGAAGGCCACCTTTGAGGTTCCATTATAAATCTTTCCCACACAACACAGAAGAGTTACACTTTGAACTCTATCAGGTGAAGCATTTACTGATGCAGATTATTGATGCTTGAGTTGATGAAGTCCAGACCATGCCCTGCACTAGTCCAGCCTTATTATGACCACATTTACATTTTCTAACAAAACAAATAAGGTCATGGAGAACACACTGTGCCAAGCCCAGTGTGACCTGGTTGCCTTCAGTAATGTTCCTGTCAATCTTTCTGTGACGAGCAAGTGTGCTCTGTTCACCAGTCTCACTTTCCTGCTGCTGAGATCGAGGATTTCAGGCTTGGTTAGGAAAGCCAGCTGGGGGTGGATGGCAATCCCATGCGAACAGAAACCAGTGTCTCTAACCCAACCCAAACCATCCTGTGATTTTCTGGGAGGTGGGGGTCATGTCCAGAGAACTGGTGATGAGAATCTTCTGGGCAGATGAGCACTCAAGCTCTTGCTCAACCCTGCAGGGTCTGAACTGCCAGCCAGCCCTGTAGGGAAGTCAGGGAAGAGGCTCACAGGAGTAAAACATGTGGAGGTCTCAGCAGGCAGATGAGGGGAGATGCAGGGGAGTGCCCTGAAGGAAGAACTGACTTTTCACTGTAGGAATATTCTTGAGTAATACAGCAATGTGAAAAGTGAGCCACAACATTTTCCTTTACTGAATGACAGAAGAACTTCCCACACTAGTTTTTTATTTTGGAGACCTAGGGTTTTCTGCATCAAAGGCATCTCAGCTGAAGTTCATGAAGCTCCCTTCTAGGAGAGGGTATGATTTGGGTCTTGTGGTCATTTTTTGCTCCTGATAACTTTTTACTTTCTTTTACTTTAGGGATGCATTGACCTAAGTAGCAAAAATGTTTATGTGTATTTTAATTCTATGTAGGCAGTTTTGAATTTGCGGTGCATGTGGAATAAAATTCCCTGGTTATATAACTGGTGAAAACTCAGATCTGAGCTTCAAGAATTGGGTTTTCTCAGAAATGCTACATTCTTCTTTAGCAACATGAAACAGCTCAGGCATACAGGGAGTTGTGTGTGCATCTGTCCTCATGTCACACCCCAAGTTGTGTGTGTTTGTGTAGCTGAGGTTTGGAGGAGAGGGAGGAGCTGTGCTGCCCACTGCTCATTTTTCGGTCAAGATGCTGGTGTTAGGTGGACACTGAACTAGAGAGAAGCCCTGTGGCAGCCTATATCCTTTTCTGATGCATCCATGCCCTGTCCCTTCACCCCATCAGCACATCCAGAGATGAGTCTCCACCTCAGGCATTTTCTTTCCTACTTGCATTTGGCATCAGAAGGACACCTGGCCTGGGCCAGGCTTTGTCTGCAGCCCTCGCTCCAGGTCCCCAGTGTGACACAGTGACTCTTCCTTCGTTGGTGTTAAGCCCTCCTTAAGACTCCAGCAGCTCGAGATCCTACTTGTGTTGGGGCCCCAGAGCTGGAGGCAGCTCTGCAGGTGGGGTCTCAATCCCTACAGATTGAGCAGAGGGGCACAATCCCCTCCCTTGGCTTGCTGGCCACAACGTTGTACCTGAGAACCAGGGAAGGGATAGCTCCATGTGCCTCACTCTCATTCCTGCTGCTGGAGCCAGGAAGACAGGAGGAGCTGCTGCTGCCTGGCAGGAGGGGTTGGAGGTGAGAAGATGCAGTGAGAGCTCAGCTCTGAGGAGAGGCAGGATGGGTGTTGCAGGACTGCAGTCACAGCAGAATGGTAGTGGGAGAGCCCCTGGGCTCCTCTGGGCCCTGAATCCCAGGAATGCTGGAGGGGCTGTAGGCAAACAAGGCTGCTGAGTTGTCCAGTAATCCCCTGAAACATCCAAGGACATTCACATCCTGACTGTTTGCTGCTTATCAAACCATCCTCCCCTAAAATTAGCAAGTAGCAGGGACTTGGAATACACATTTTCCATTCAGATCCTCCTGCAAAGTTGTGGAGAGGTTGTCATTGCATTTCTGTTCCCCACATGGAAAGAAATGGATGCTCCATTAGCTACTGATTCCTTCCCAGCTGCTCTGGCAGTCGATTGTACCCAGTGTGGGAGGTCTGGACTCCCAAGTGAAGGCAGGAGCTGGCTGGGAGCAGGCAGCCGCACAGGTGCACCTGCAGTGTAGAAGGGATAGGTTTTGACTGAGCTGCCAGAAGAGCATGTGAAGGGCTGATGGTGGGTTTGAGAGAGTTGAATTTTAGTAATTTTGTTATTTTGCCCTCCCACCAGGAGTATTGAAACATCCATCCAAGTCAGGAGAGGGGTGTGTGAGCTTGAGGTGAATGGAAAAAAACGCAACCAGAGGATAAGAGAGCAAAGCAAAGGGCAGAGCTAGGAGGGTGGGATGGGCAGAATGTTCTGGGTATGGCCTTGGAAGCCAGCCTGGTTCAAAGCAGATACTGTAACTGAAAGGGAGTGTGATGAAACATATTAGTGTCCCTGGGAAGGTGGTATCCCATGTACTGAGGAGTGAGGGACACAGGAAGGCTGTAGGAGAAGCCTCAGAACCACTGAAGCTTGGTAGAAACTTCTCCATCCTGTCTGTGGGTGTGCATGGCCTGGGCAAGTTTCCTCACAGAAGATGCTGGTGTCTGAGGGAAAGGGAGAGGTCTGGAAGTAGTCACAGCTGGGGCAGCCACGTGTGGGTGGTGGGCTGCAAGGAGGAGGGCTGGCAGCATGGCAGAGCAATCAGGAATGACCTGAGGCATTCCCATGGGGCCTGGGAGGTATCCTGGGAACATGGTAGTCTGCTCATGTGGTGACCCACTGGAGTGTCGAGGTTGCACTGAAGGACTTGGTTCATTGTATGGCACTTTTCAGCCAGCAGCTGATTGGGGAGAAGAGTTCTGGTAGATGCTTGCTAAGCCTCACTTCTCCAGAGTGGTGGACGAGATGTTGATTCCAGTTCTTAAAATCCCTTGGGACAATTTGACAGTAAAAACAGAGAGAGTGAGACTTTGTGTTAAAGAGATCCCAACACTGAATTAAACTAAATAAATAGACAGTCACAATTATTCAAAGTGCTTGTGCAAAAGGAAAAAAAAAACCTTGGAAGCACTGGACTGTGATAAGTTGCCATTTCTGATCACCTTTTGCTCTATACCTCCATCAAATCAGTATTCTAAGTGATTCCGTTAGATGTTTCTCTGCTGGGTTGGATGGCTGCCCTGGCCACAAGTTTGCCTCTGGAGCTGTGCCAGGCTCTGCCTGGCAGGACAGACATGGAGTTCTCTCTGAGTTTGCAGATGTTTCTCGTTGCTTCGTGCATGGCACAGAGCTTGACTGGTCCTTCTTCCTGTTTCAGCCGGAAAGGATAGATCCCAGCGCATCCAGGCAAGGCTACGACGTCCGCTCAGATGTCTGGAGCTTGGGGATTACATTGGTAAGTGAGGGGCTTTGACCCCTTCCTCTGTGGGCAGCCCTGGTGCTCTGTGCAGTGTGCCCAGCCCGTTTGCATGTTGTGATGGAAGTGGGCATTTCCTGGCTCAGGAGCAATCTGAATGCTTTCCGGGTAGATGGTTCTCCTGAACCCCTGCAGATACGTTTGGCTGCAGCTGTGTTTTGCGGAGAAAAATCTGCAAAACTGTGAGCAGGGAAGAGGTGTTGGATTGTAAATGGATTTTGTGTTCAAAATCTGAGTTGAGGAGGGTTGGTGAGCGTGCTGGTGCAGAGCAGAGCACCCTGTGTGAATAAGCCTCTGACAACCCTGGCAGCTGCTGTGCTTCGGCTGCACAGAGACTTTGGTTAGTCCTGGATACTGGGATTCTTAACCACAGCACTGCTAGCTGCACACGTGGATACAGTGGGAAGCTCTTACCTTTCCACGTTGTGAAGCAGAAGAGAAAGCAGAAGCAATAAATATGAATCAGTAGCTTCTGTTTTCACCACTGATGTTTTAAAATTCTCATTTTCATTATCTTGTGAGGAGCAAGGAGTTGAATTCAGGGATCCTTATGGGTCCTCTCCAATTTGGGATGTCACATGGTTGTGTGGTTCTCGTTACCCATTTTCTCCAGTGGTTTTGGGGTGCTTGGAAAGGGACTGGAGGATTTTACTCTCCTACACTGGTTTGTTTTGTAGTCAGTGGAGGAGCAGACATGGCCAGCATGGAAGTATGGTTTGGCCAGGGTAGGTCTGGCTATGCTCCTCACACAGGCAGCAGAACTTATTGCTGGGTAAAACTTTCCCTCCTCTTAGAATCATATAGGGAAGAGGATGAAGAATCTCACCTCAGTCTTCCTTTTTGGGGGGTTCAGGATTGTCACAGACATTTTCTTGCCCTGACTGAACTTGCCTGCCTGGTGCTGTTGCTGTCTCCCTGCAGTACGAGCTGGCCACGGGGCGATTCCCCTACCCCAAGTGGAACAGTGTATTTGACCAGTTGACACAAGTAGTGAAAGGAGACCCACCACAGCTGAGTAACTCAGAGGAAAGGGAGTTTTCCCCAAGTTTCATCAATTTCGTCAACTTGTGGTAAGTGTGTCCTGCTGAAAGCACTTCCACTTAGCTCGTTTTGCCATTGCTGGGTATTTGGCAAGGGCCGTGTGCCCAGCACTTCCTCGCTGCTTTTCACGTTCCTGTGCCAGCATAAGGGTGAGGACCTCTCACATTTTAGTGGTGTGGGGGTGATTTGTCTTGGTCGGGACTGAAGGGCAGACCTTGGAAACTGCTCTTCAGGGAAGGAATTAGGAGAAAACCTCTGAAAAGCTGTGCTAGGGGAGAGGCATGGTGAGATCCATGGCAGGAGGTTTGTGTGACCAGGTGAGGGCCTGGTCTGTGCATCCCATTCCTTGGTGTGACACAGGCTTGGGACAGGCCTGCTGTTTATCCTTTCTTCTGCAGGCAGAAGCCAGAAAGATGTGGCAGTATTGTTCTGTGGTTGGGCAGAGAGGATCTGTACTGTCCTGCCTTTTGCCTGGTGAGGCCAGGAGCCTTCCTGCCCAGTCTTGCTCAGCACAGAGACTGCCAGGGCTGGTGGCGTCTCACTGGGTTGTTGGCTTCATGTCTTGTGTCAATCATATGTCACGATCAAGACTGGAGATGGTTTTCCACAGTCAGAGTCTCTGCAGCATGGCCAACCCTGGGTGGAGGGTGTGCAGTGCTGCAGAGGGGCTCGGGGCAGTCACAGAGCCACAGAGTGATAGAGCAGCTTGGGTTGGAAGGGACCTTAAAGCCCATCTTGTTCCAACCCCCTGCCCTGGGCAGGGGCACCTTCCACTAGCCCCGGTTGCTCCAAGCCCCATCCAGCCTGGCCTTGGACACTTCCAGGGATGGGCCAGCCACAGCTTCTCTGGGCAACCTGTGCCAGGGCCTCCCCACCCTCACAGGGGAGGATTTCTTCCCAATATCCAAGCTAAATGTACCATATTTCACCTTAAGGCCATTTCCCCTTGTCCTGTTTCTTCATGCCTTTGTAAAAAGTCCCTCTCCAGCCTTCCTGGTCCCCTTTAGGCACTGGAAGGGGCTCTAAGGTCTCCCTGAAGCCTTCTCTTCCCTGGGCTGACACAGTCAGTTTGTACCTCCAGCACATATTTCCCTCCCAAGGCTGCTGCTCTGGAACAGCCACAGTACACAGAGCACAGGGCAAATTTTGGTCTAATTCTGGGTTTTGTTTAACCTAGTTTTGTAAATAATTTGGTTTCTGCCTGGAGTATTTATGGTGTTTTCATAGCAACACTGTAATAAATATTTCTCTTAATAACCTTTAGTTAAGTGCAAATAGTGACCTGTGGGGTTACTAAGCCAGCAGGTGAGGCTCCCAAAGCCTGTGTGGTAACTGATGGCATAAACACCCCACAAATGTGGGTCTAAGAATCTTCTGGGGTTATGTTCCAGAGTCACAAAAAATGTTGAAAGAGAGTCCTGCAGTATTGCTGCCAGGATGGATCAGTGAGGAAAGGATAATTTCATAGAATCATGGAATCACAGGATTGTTTGGGTTGGAAAGGACCTTAAAATTCATCTTGTTCCACCCAGTGCCAGTGGCAGGAACACCTTCCACTAGAGGAGGTTGCTCCAAGCCTTGTCCAACCTGGCCTTGGACACTCCCAGATGTGGGGCAGCTACGGCTTCTCTGGGCAAGAGACATTAATTTTACATTTCAATAATATTAGAAAGCTTCTGGTGTTTCTTTCAGTGCTCTGAATGCCTTGGTGGAATATTTTTCCCCTTCAGCCCACCTGCCTGTGTTAGATGCTTCTCCGGAGTCCCTCTCCTGGAGTTGCTGCTTACAGTGGTTCAGCTTTCTGCTCCCCAGTCTCCAGTGCTGTACCTGGTGCTGGCAGCTGTGGAGCCCTGAGCTCCTGAGCATCAGGACCCTGGGAACCAGAGCTCCTACACAGGAGCTGTACAGCTCCCGGTGCTGCTGGTGGCCACTCGAGGCACGCAGCTTCACGTTGAGCTGGAAGAGGAATGAGGGATTTCTCAGAGTGGGCATGGGCATTTCAGAGCAGAACTCAGTCTGTGAGCTCAAGTCCTGCTATGTTGCCTTACGGGCATTGGAGGAGCAGATTGCAGCCTGCAGAGAGCTCCACTGGGATCAGGCTGGGTCAGGAATTGGTGTTGGATGGCAGAAGCCTGGAGAGGGCTGTGTGTGCCCAGTCACCACTGGCTCTGTGGGCAGGTCGTGGGCAGGGCTGACCCTCAGCTGCTCCAATGGCTGCAGGTCACACTGGTGGTGCTGGAGCTGGAGAAGGATGCAGCCAGAGCCCCTGGGGATGGAAATGCAGTTGTTGGGAATTAGAGTAACTCCCCTTGTTTGGGAAAGGTGCCACATCCACCCATTCTCTCCCCAGTGGTGCAGCTCTGGCTCCCGGGGCAGGGGCTGCAGTGTCACGCTCGCCCAGCCCAGCTCCTCTCCCCTGCCATGTCCCTGTGACAGGGCTTTGGTGCCCTTTGCTGCCGCTCACTGTCCCTGCACTGTGCCTGGCCAGGTGCCACTGGGTGTCCAGGTGCCAGCGGAGCTTCACAGGTGGGGACACCTTCCAGCTGCCCTTGGGCAGCTGTGCCACCTTCCTGATCCCTTCCCAGTGGCTCTGGCCTGCTCAGGGCTGGATGTGCCACCAGTGCTGGGGATTAGCCAGGAGGGCCCAGGAGCCCAGACCTGGCCCCATGGAGGTGTTTGGCCATCTGCTGTCAGACACAGTCCCAGGCCCTGCCTGCACAGCTGGGATGTCTGCGAGGGAGGGAGGGAGATTATTCCTGTGGTCACTCACAGTGCAAGAATGCGTTTTCCAGGAAACCAGAGGTGGTGAGTCCCACTGCGACAGCAGAGGATTCAACACTGTGTCCTGTAAAAATTTGTATTTGATGTCTGTAACGTTTTCCCTGATCCCAGGTTCTCCTAATTCTCTTTATGCTTTCTTCAGCCTTACAAAGGACGAGTCCAAAAGGCCAAAGTACAAAGAGCTTCTGGTGAGTTCTCAGCGTGGCTGCCCGTGCCAGCCGGGCGGCTCTGCGGTCACACAGCGGCGCTGGGCCGCACGTGCCTGCTCACTTCTCATCTCCTCGCGCCACCAGGGCAGGGTGTTCAGCTCCTCGGCTGGAGGAGCAGCACCTCCGTGCCACTGCCTCTGGCCTGTGGCAGTGGCCAGGGCCGTGGGTGTCCGTACAGCCAGGCAGGAGATCAGCAGGGGAGATGCCCCGTGGCAGTGGATCAGGGCCTCTGCAGTGGGACCGTGGGAACGCTGCCTTTGCTCGAGGTCCTGATCCCATGCTGGAGCCCTGCCAGGGCCCCGGCCAGCACTGCTGTCAGTGCCTCCAGCACACAGCTCATACAGGGCTGGGCTCAGGCAGAAGTGAGGCCTGAAGGAGCACAGCCCTGGAGCAGGGCCAG
Organism: Atrichornis clamosus; assembly: GCA_013400975.1. Lineage (NCBI taxonomy): Eukaryota > Metazoa > Chordata > Aves > Passeriformes > Menuridae > Atrichornis > Atrichornis clamosus. The sequence goes on from WBMZ01005518.1 coordinate 86,358, forward strand.
CAGCAGGGCCTGTCTGTGGTGGGGGTGCTAAAGGAGAGAGGGCAGTGATGCTTTTGGGTTGGGTCAGTCGCGTGTGGCAACTGTGCACCTTCAAGGAGCTCTGGGCACCTGGCAGGCACCTCTTCAGGGGCTGTGGTTCCACAGCCACACCCTGGGTCCCTGGTGGTGTGGTTTGCCTGGTGTCCTGGCCCAGGGCCATCCAGACATTATGTCTGGCTGCTCTGAGCTGGGTCTGGCCAGTGCTGCCTTCTGGGCAGAGCAGAGGGTCAGGGCTGAGGAGAGAAGGGTTTGGGTTTGACCTCCGCAAGCCACTCCCTGTCACTCCTGTCTCTCCACATTGTGACAAGGCTGAGAATGAAACCTCTCTTGAAAATATTTCAGTAAATGTCAATGCTACAGAAGCTACAGATGCTGATCCTGCCCCCTCACTGCTTCCTGCCCATCAGCTCCTGACGCTCTGGAGTCCTGTACTACCTCAGGAACTTCCCGTGTTAAAGACACGGATTCCCACTGTGCAAAAGCCACGGACCAGGCTGTGTCCTGGTGTCCTACAGCCTCCACCAAGCTGTGTTCTTGCACCAGGCAAATTCACCTGCTCAGTTTTTATCTGGGAAGCACATGCCAGGAGGGGGACCGTAACGGTTGTTTTTTATCTGATTCCAGAAACATCCCTTCATCCTGATGTATGAGGAACGCACAGTGGATGTTGCATGCTATGTTTGTAAAATCCTGGATCAAATGCCAGCAACTCCCAGCTCTCCAATGTACGTGGATTGATACTGCTGCTACATCAAACTCTAGAAAAAGGGCTGAGAGAAAACAAGCTGTAAAGAATTTTCATCACATATTGCAGTGTTTTTAATGCTCGCCCAGACACCATGTGCAATAATATTGGTGTTATTTCCATCCTGTCTGTATACTGTTGTCACATATAAAGTGCATCCCTGTAATACCTGATCACACAGTGTTAGTGTTGGTCACAGAGAGACCTCATCTTGCTCTTTTGTGGACATATTCATGAAATGTGGAAATAAGTACATTTATTTGTTGACCGTGATTGGATAGCACCTAAAATTCATTTCTAGACTCAAAACTTGGAGACTTCTCAGCAGCTACTGGAAAGATTTTTCTCTCAAACTCTTCCAATTGTTGTTTCAAGTAATAATAAAAAGCAAACAAACAAAAGTTAGGCGTTGTCTGTCTGAACATTAAGAGACTGCCTGGAGGGAGAAGAACTTGCTTAACCAACGAGATGCTTTGCCTTCTGGAGCTGGAAAGGCAAAGGAGAATTTTATTCTTCACAAAGTGCAATAGATTTACTGCTATGAAATTCTGTTGCTTTACAGTCGCAGTGTATTTTCTGGGGACAGTGTGCTCAGCTGAACTTCCTGTTAAAGAGAGATCATGTTAAATATAGTGAATATGTCTTTACCAAAAATATGTTGCGTTGAAAGAGGCTAACATTAAACTATTGAGATGGGACATAATGTATTCTTCCTCCTTTTACCAAGCCAGCCACTCTTCACTCTTAACTAGGTGTCCTGTAAATTGTTACCTGGTAAGATAAGACCTTTGACCTGAAGAATTATTAAACTACTTGATTGAATTTAACCTGCTTGTTGACCTGGTTTATAGTGCATAGTGCTCACCACCCACTGGCTTTGCTTTACCTTCTCCCAGTGCCGTCCACAGAGGCTGCAGCTGCTGTAAGGGGCCACCAGCCCATGGCTGTGAGTTCTGGCCAGAGTTTCTCATGTTCCTGCTGTCCCCAGCCCTGGTGCCCACACCTTTTCACCGGCCCAGCCCAGCCCTGTGTCCCTCACAATTCCAAACCTCAGCTCTTCCTTCTCGCCACCGCAGGCAGGATGGAGGGGTGGCCCTGGCTGCCACAGGGCTCTGTGTCCCTCACACTCTGCTGAGCTTGCTGGAGACTGTTCACCACCACCTCGGTCTTGAACCTCTTGTGACCCTCCATCGCTCCTGTTGCTGCATGTGGAGCGAACTTCTCAGAGGTTGTTGGGTGCAGAAGGAGATGAGGTGGAGATCAAGGAGCATCTGATGTCTCAAGGGCTCTCAGCTGGCCCAGCAAGGCCAGGCAAGCTGTCATCTTTTGGCCGATTCCTAAGTGAATCAGCACATCAGGCTTCTGTTAGTTTGTTTAATTGACATATTTTTCAAAGATTTTTCCAAATATTGCAGTTTGCAGGTGTTCAGTAGCGCACCAGGGATAAAATGGAGACTGCATTGTCTCTGCTTTCCATTTTGAACTGTCTGGTTTAGGTGCTTGGTAGGACTTCATCAGTGTTAGAGCAGCCTCCTGTCAGAGCTCGGCAGCAAACCCGGACCCAGGACACGATGGGAATGAAAACACCGTGGTGCTGGCAGGATCCCCAGGGAAGGGCTTCCCACGTCCAGCCAAAGCTACCGAGTGCAGACGGGCCCGATGCAGGAGCACTGAAGAGCAGCACATCCCAGCTGGGACAGGAGAGCTGAGGCCGTGCTCGGGGACAGCTGGTGTTTCTCGGCCGCGGAGGTGCCACGTCCCGCTGGCTGCTGGAGCTGGTCCTGCGGGCACCGAGGCTGGCGCTGGTGTGAGCCCTTGGCATCCCTTGGTCCTGCCCTTCCTGGATGGTGTTGGCTGCTCCTCAGGCAAGGCAGTCGCCGAAGTCTTCCCGAAACAGACAAGGCAGAGGTTTCTGCAGTAACTGCTCATTCCCGACAGCTCTGGTGCATCCTGTGGAAGGATCAGTTGGACCCATACAGAGTGTGTCTAAAGCAGTAACTCTGCCCCACCCCAGAGCCTTTCTCAGGCAAATCCCCACGGAGCTCTGATTCCTCTCTCCAGCCTTCAGCCCCCCGGAACTGACCGTGGGTGCTCTGGGTGTCGAGGGGTGCTGGCCGGGGGGGCTGAAGAGACCCAGACCCAGGAAGGGCCGCCACACGCGCGGGCTCTGCCCCTCCCTTCAGGCATTACAGCCTGGCTCAATCTCCCCACTGACAGCGAGTCCAAACACTTTTCAGAGGGCCAGCACTGAGATGGATCCTCCCAAAACACAAGCAACTGCCTTGCTCTGCCCTGTTGGGATGGCTGGCTCTGTGCTCTGGTGCAGACCCATCTCCAGCAGCAGGACCTGTTTGCTGGGGATGGAAATGCAAAGCTTTGAGCTGCCAGTGACAGTCAGGGGTGAGGTGCTGTTGCCTGGATGGCTGTACGAGACAGGTTTAGCCTATTCAACATGGATCATTATAAATTATTAAGGGTGCACCATGTATTGCAATGTGTCTTTATTTAAAAAAAGGAAAAAAAAGGTGTATAGTGTTCAGAAGCTGTGAAAATAGTGTAAGAACTGTACATTGTGAATTCTGGTTATTATTTTTTTTTCTTGTACCATAGAAAAAATGTATAAAAAATATGAAAAAGCTGATGTGCAGGGATGTTGCCTTATTGTCTGTAAAATGAAGCTCAGGAACATAACTGCTTCAAAGAGCTTCCAAATACTTTATCTGGTATCCTGGTTTGACTTCCTCCTCTATTTAAGCTATTATACATGGATCAGAGTGTTTATGTAATAGTTCTATCCTTTTGCCTGCAGGTCAGTTGTAATAAAACTAAGATGCGACTGTGACCTTGTTATTTTCATTTTGTAAGGTCAGACGTGAATGGGAAGGTTCAGTAAGAGCTGTGCTGCCTTCCAGCTGTGTCTTCCAGGTGGAGGAGGAAAGCAACCTTCAAATCTGCTTGTGCTAAATGAAAGATGTGTAGGGAGCCCTGGATATATTTTCTCTCTCTGGAAGACTGCTGGGCCCTCTGTGTGATTTGGGTGCCTCTCAGCTGAGCGCTTGGGAGGTTCTGGTGGCTCAGGACACCTTGTCCCTGTGAGGAGGGCAGGTGGCTGTGCCCATTCTCCAGGGAAAGGGCAGCCTGTGCTCCCAGCCTTGCCGGCTGCTTTAGTTTTGCAAGAGCAGTCAAGGTCTGCAAAGCCCAGATGATCTCAGAGTCCTGGGTAGTTCCTTCTGCCTGGTATTGGGATGTGTCTCTTCTGCCTGGAAGCTGCGGAGGGTTTGGAATCTGCCCAGTCAGGCGGGCAGAACTGGACCCCAGCAGCCCCACTGGGAAAGAAGTGTCAGGGGAGAGGGCCTGGCCACAAGTGCCTTTACTGCTCCAGCGGCTGGATGGGACAGTGGCAGGAGTGCCCAGCCCAGAGAGGGGAGAGCCAGAGCATCCTGCAGGGATCACCACTGCTCATGGCGTAGCTCAGGATCAGGGATATTTAGGAATGGGTGGATCACCTGACACCAGCCCTTGCAGCTCCCGTCATTTGAAGGGTGACAGTTGTGTCAAGAGAAGGGAAGGCAGATAACAATGCTGAAGAAGGTCTTGCTGTGTAGAGATGCACAGAGTGAAAGGTTCACGTAGCTGAAGTCTCTCAGTTTGCCTCAATTCTGTGTTTCCACCACACCAAGCCTTTTGCTGGAGTTTTTTGTTGCCAACACAATACTTTGTTCAATTTTGGGTCACTCTTCAGTCACAGTCCAAGATCCCTCGTTTGGTGAAGGATCAAGACAAAATCTGAGCACACACCAGGGAGGGTCCTTCCCAGCTGGGCAGCCACTGGAGAACGCAGCTCCTCCCCTTATAGCCCCATGTTCCACGGACTGAATTCTGTTCCTCTGGCACTGCCACCTGCCTTTGCATCCTGGGATTTGCCCTGAGGAAGCTGTCCCAGCTGAAGCTCAAGATGCTGGTAGCTGCATGTGAGTCCACTTGCCCATCCCTGCATGGATATTCCCATGCTCTGCAGGTGGGAGAAGATCCCTCTCGGCTGTGTTGCCCTGTGACTGTGGCATGCAGAAGGGAATGTATCTGTGGACATTTCAGTTCCTCTCAACTGCTCCTTGTTGTACTCACGCTCTGTTCTTCCTCTGGACTCTTTTCCTGCCCGTGTGCACTTCACTGAGGATCCTGTTGTCACTGTGTCACTGCTGGGACAGCACAGGGAGCCTCTGACCACGTCCCAGGTGCTGCTGGTGTCTCTGACAGGATCCATGCCTGCACAGTGCCACTGTTACTGCTCCTGAGAGGCCTTGGACAATTCCAACACTCCTGACTTGAGTGGTGTGTGAGGGCTTTTTCCAACCCTGGGGCTGGGAGTTTTCCTTTGGTCATCATGGCCTGGTCCACATGGCTCGACTCTGGCTCTCCCTTTGTACCAGCACACGGGCTCTGAGGCTGCCCTGGTGTCCATGCTCAGTGCCAAGGCTCAGGAGCCAATATTTGGACCAGCCTCCCAAAAGACTTGGAGTCACTGGCCACAGTCTGTGCTCAGTGGCCCAGAGTGGCACCGCACACAAATTCCTCAATTGTGGAATTCCACCTTTGTGCCCACTGGCATGGCCAAGGTGCTTCTTAGACCTTCACCGAGCATCATACGGCATCCAAAAAAGCCCACTGTGCTCTGTTACGTGTCTGGGGAGCTCCAAGACCAGCTTTGAGGTTTGAATGAGCTCAAACTCATCCCTGCCTGGACCCAAGCAGATGTGCAACACCACCTGTTCCTGTCAGGAGCACTTAAAGTTGCGTGGGGGGTATTTCCATTAATATTCTGGCATGGCTTTCCCTGGCCTTCCTCCCAGACTTGTGTCTCCTTTGGGGGCCAGGTAAGTATAAATGAAGGGCTCAGGCCTGTGTTACAGGGGGCTCCCCCTGTGCTGGCACTGCTGAGGCACCTCCAGTGCTGTGTCCAGTTCTGGGCCTCTCAGGACATGAAAGACATTGGGGGGCTGGAGCGTGTCCAGGGCAGGGAACGGAGCTGGGCAGGGGCTGGAGCAGCAGGAGCAGCTCAGGGAGCTGGGAAAGGGGCTCGGCCTGGAGCAAAGGGGGCGCAGGGGGGCCCTTCTGGCTCTGCACAAGTCCCTGACAGGAGGGGCAGCCAGGGGGGGTCGGGCTCTGCTCCCAGGGAACAGGGACAGGAGGAGAGGGAACGGCCTCAGCTGTGCCAGGGGAGGTCAGGTTGGACATCAGGAGGAATTTCTGCCTGGAAAGGGTGGTCAGGCCTTGTCAGGGGCTGCCCAGGGAGGTGGTAGAGTCCTCATCCCCGGAGGTGTCCAAGGAAAGCCTGGCCAGAGCACTCAGTGCTCCTCTGGGCTGGGAACAAGGTGGGCATTGGTGCAGCTTGGACTTGATGCTCTTGGAGGTCTTTTCCAAATTCAGTGATTCCATGACTTTGTTAGTACTGTAGGTGCTGCTCTTTAAAACAATTCAATTTTCCCTTTGAATTCTGATATAAATCACTCATGTGGCTGTTGCTTTGAGCATGGTAAGAGCCCAGGGAAAGATGGAGTGACTGCTCTGAGGAACAAGAAAAGAAAACAGCTACTGTATTTTTCCTTTATGTTTAAAGCTGCGCAAGTGCTTGGAGAACAGGATGAAGCACAAACTCCCTCTCCTGGAGACACACAGCACCGCTGTGTTGGAAATAGAACAGCAGGGCAGTCTGGTGGGCTGCTCTGTGGGGCATCTGGCAAACAGTCTTTGCCTTTGCATAAATCCCACATGGAAAGGCTGGGCAGGCCAACCATCAGGAGAACGTGGCACGTCCAAACAGCAAATCCCTGCTCAACTGGGCAGAAGAGCTGGGTGCAGGGGTGTCACTCTGCAGGAGGAGCTGTGCCGACAGCCCCAAAAGCACACGCAGGCTCCGGAAGGCTGGAAGGGTTTGGTGTGTGCAGGAAGGCAGCTGCTCAGCCTGAGAACACTTGCTGGCTTGCAGGACTGTGTGTGGTGAAGCCTGTGGTATCTGTGGGGGTGTGCATGCAGTGTCTGTGTGGGTGCAGAATCAGAGCTACTGAAAGCCATCAGAGAAGGTGCTTTGTGTGAGCCAGCATCTCCTTAGACACCAGACACCCGCTCAAGTTGACTGGCAGTTGTGTCCTGGCCAGAGCACTGTTGCTCTGTCCCTTCTTTTCCTAAATTTGGCCCCTACTCAACAGAACACTCTCTCAGATAGAAAGTCAGAAGAAGTTGAGGGCCAGCAAAATACAGATGCCTCAATTCCCTGTGTGCCTCTGTGAAAAACATTTGCTTTCAAGTCAGACCATGGAGGCAGTTCTGTGCCGTGGCCAGACAGGAGAGCAGTTTGTTGGGTGGAGGTGGAGGCAGCCAGTGTGGCAATCCAGGTTGTGTTCAATCAGATTATTTTGAGGAGAGGAGGAGATCCTGCCAGAGCTTCCAAGGAAAACAGGTGTCTCACCAAGTTCAGAAAGGACTAAGAACCCACCTGCAGCAGCGCCATGCTGGACTGACTCCAGGTGATTTGTCTTGAGAGGCTGTTGCAGGTTTCTGGGAAGAAAGAGCTTCATCATGAGGCCTCCAGACATAGGCAGAACAGGTTCATGAGACATCCAGTGTGTGAGCATCCCCTAGGGAGGAAGCTGCAGACCCCGATGATCTCCCCTGTCTCCTCCAGGCTGAACAAGCCAAGTGACCTCAGCTGCTCCCCATGTGGCTTCCCCATAAGGCCTTTTGTGCTGGGTGCAAGGCAGGACATTGTAGCCCAACTGTTCTGGTTCCCTGCACCAGGATCCTGTGTTTCTTTCTTTTTCCCTCTGCACCTGGGTTTGAGCTGGAAAAGCAGGAGGGAACTAAATAAGAGAAGAGGACAGAAAGATTCAGATCCTGGGATTGCACATCGCAGTGATTTCCTACAGATATTTGAACCTGGTCCCAATTCGAAGAGGTTGGTGGAAACCACCTTGAAAGCCAGACAGTTCCTGCTTGCTGAAGAAACATGAGTGAAGCTGAAGCCACCCTTTCGATGGGATCACTGTCACCAACATGTGACCTGAATGTCAGGATGTTTCCAGCGAGGGAACCAGAGCCACTTGGCAGGTGCTGACCAGGGAGGGGTCACTTGCATGGGTGAGATTCGGGTGTCCCTGGAGAACATGTTTTCTCATCACCAGGTGAGCAAGAGATGCTCCTTGGCCTCCTCTGATGTCCCATGCTGTTGCAGCTTTGGAACCTGGTAAATGCATTGCTGCTGCTGCTTTGATGTGTCTTTTGCAACTAACAACCACTAATACCGAGTGGTTCTGCTGTGCATAAACAACTCTGTGCTACTGGAGTGGAAAGGGCTGTAGGGGACAGGGCACGACAGAGGGGCTGCAGGAACAGGCACAGGGCAATGCCAGCGCCTCGGGGCTGCAAACACCTCAGCAGTGCCCAGTCACTGGTCAGCAAAGGGAGAGGACTGGGGGTAAAACCAGCCTTACACAAAGAGAACAAAACCAAACCTCTGGCAGATGTAAATCACAGCAGGTGTAGCAACTCGGGTGTAATGTGGGATTACAAGCCAAGGAAGGGTGAGTGTGTTACTAAAGGTTTAAAAATCACCTCAGCCACTGCACAGTGGGGAAGAAAAACCCATCCACATGGATATATCTCCTTCTCCCAGCAAAGGCTGAGGCTGATGCCATGTGCCATGACACCCCACACCCACTCCAGGCTGAAAGGCCCTGGAGAGGCAGTGAAAAGTGAGCACAACCCCCAGGAAAAGCGGGGCACAAGCAGGTCTGTGAACATCGATTTTAATTGTGTGTAACACAAGCTTCTAGTGTCATCGTAACTAAGTAAAACTAACTTTTTAATTCAACGCTTGAGATGCTAATGAAACCACCAATGAATTAATGTATTTGTATAAAAGCATGTTTCCTTTCATGTGCAACAAAATTTTGAGTGTAAGGAATTGGTAGGAATACAAGGAACTTTTAGTCCCCAATGTGCATGAAATGAGTTGGTAGAAATTTGAGGGAATGCTGTGAGATAAAACCCCCAAAACTCTGCGAAAGCCACCTCATCCTCCCATGAGTGAGCCAAGATGTGCAGGTAGCTCTGAGGATCTCAAAACCCCTGGCAATACAGCTGCCAATCCCTGACAGTGCTCCAGGGTGAACGAGTTTTAAAACCAGCACTTGCCTGTGCTGAAGCCCCCTGAGACCCTCAGCCCGTCCTGCACAGCCACAGGTCCTGTTTAGGAGAGGAGAGAGGTTTAGTGCTGCGGATGTGGGGGTGACAGCAGGTCAGGGGGTGCTGAGGTCCATGCATGGGTAAGGAGTGGCCCTGCTGTGTCTCCTGTCCCCAGTGAGTTTGGGGTGGGTGGAGGCTCTGGGGAGCTGGCCAGGGATGAGCAGAGGGATTTGGATGGGTGGTGGGTGGCAGAGTGCTCAGGGAGGGTGATGGTGAGCAGGTGAGAGGGGGCTGCACACGCTGGTGTGGGGCAGGGGGCTCTGGGTTGGTGTGGAGGTGCCAGGGCTGCCTGTGCACGGGAGGAACCCAAGGGGCCCTTGGGAACTGGGCTGGGGGTGCTGGGGGTGTGGAGGGGGCACTGGGGTGCCACAAGGGGTGCTGGTGTGGTGGCACAGGGTGATGGGGTGGCACAGGATGGTGGAAGGCACTGGCAGCTGTGGCACTGGGCTCTCGAGGGCTCGGGTCCCCCCCACGTGCAGGGGTCTGTGAAGGGCACTCACAAGTTCCTGCTTGTGCTGCCTCCTCATCCCACCCTGCCCAGGGCAGAAGGGCTGAGGAACACGTGTTGTTTCCCCCTGTCACGGGGGAGGGAAACTGCCTAAACCATGGTCTGTCTTGTCCTGGGAGCTGGTGGAGAGATGCTGTGGATGTCTCAGCGACTGTGGTGGAGGAAGCACTGGATGGTGCACTGAGCCGGGCATCTCAACGTTTTAAAAACTTGCTAAAGGCATGAAATATGTTAATTTGACTCTTGGAACCTTTTTTAAAAATTTTATTTGTATTACCTCTATTTTTTGGGCAGGAAGGCCCAGGGAGACTGGGACATCACTGGGATCCTGCAGCTTGGTGTTGAGAGAAAGGAAAATCCCGGAACCCTAAATTCCTTGGGACAGATTATGTGGGAAACTCACCCACACATGGAAAGCTGAGTGTGGACTGACCCAAGGCAATGGGAGGGGAGAGCACACCCTGTGCTTTCCCAGGAGGCTGCTCCAGCTGGAGGACCCCTGTTCTGGGCAGAGCTGGGCTGAGCTCTTCTCCATGCAGCAGAGAATCTGCTGCTGGTATCCCTTGGGGCCTGGAAGGAGACCTCAGGAGAGCCTCTGATCCCTCCCTGTGCCCACAGCAGGACCCTGGGCTGGACTCAGCCTCCCCAGGTGCCCTGCTCCAAACCTGGGCACCTGACAGGAGTCTTTCCTGCCCTTCAGAGCTGTGACTCCCTGTACCACTCACTCTGCTCTCTGCCTCCTGCAGCAGGGCACTGGCAGCACGGGCTCCCAGCCGCTCTGCTGCAGGGGGAGCAGCACAGGCAGGCTCTCCTCAGCGGGCACACGGGGCAGGGGAGTGCTCCAGTCCATCAGTGTTCCTGACACAATCCCAGGCTGAGGCTTGTCTCCTCACTCCCTGAGAAACCATGATCTGGCTCAGCCCAGGCAGTTCATCACAGCACGCCTGGCTGCAGGGTGTGGGCTAGAGACTAAGAGACGTTCTCAGGAACTGGTTATTTGTTCATCTACATCTTTTCAGATTCAGCTGAGCAGTATCTCAGGGCCATTTCACCTTTAACCCACCTGTGCCCACCTGGGCAGCCCCTCCCTGCACACAGGTGGGCAAATACCCAGGGAGCCTTTTCTAATCCAAGGAAAGGTGCAACAACTCTGGAAGCAGACCCTAAAAGGTGCTGGGGAGAAGGATCCAAGGTCCCCCACGGAGAGGTCCCAGCCTGCTCTGCCTGTGGGCAGTGGGAGGCTCGGCTGTGGGGAGGGCTCTGCCTGTGCCCCGTGCCCTGCGGCCACCAGCCCAATGCTGACAAAAATACCAAGGGCCTTGGGGAGGGTGCCAGCCCTGCCTTTCAAGGAGGACCTGACCTGGGGAGTGGCGTCTGCAGGAAAACAAAGCAAAACCAGAGCCAGCAGAAGAAAAAGCCAGCAGAAACAGAAGACTCTAGCTGGTGTGTTCAGAAATCTTCCAGGAGAAACTGCTGCCATGAATGAAATAGTTCTGGCCTTGAAGGACTGTAACTGACCCAGGACATGGAGCTGGTACCAGGTGGTGGCAGCTGGGGCGGCTGTGGCTGTCCCAGTGATGAAATCAAACAGCAATCCATGAGCAGACAGAGTGGCAAGACAAGGGTTTTAATAATGAAGGTGTTGCTGGTAACATAGGTAAGGAAATGTGCTTGCTTACAGGTTTGAAGCTGACAGCATCCCTTTAAATAAGGAAATACATTTGCTGAGAGGAGAAAGGTACCTGGAAAGCCCTGTACAAGGCTGCAGTGGAGCAGCTAACACTACTCTGGTTCAAGTGCTCTGAACATTCTCCATGGATGGGCTTTGAAAAATCTCTCACTTAGAAAAAGAAATTCCTTAAAAAAAAATGCAACCTGTGATTGTCTATCCTAGCAGTGCCCTGTGACATTTGTACAATAGAAAAGTGGTGCTTTAAATAGTGACTTGAAAGCTACTGCCACGTGCTTTATACAGCATGCAACAAGGCCAGGGACTGGGGACACCGCCGGGGCTGCAGAGCTGCCTCCGACAGCTCCAGCATCCCTGGGGAAGCGCCACGGGAGCCACGGCCAGGCTGGACCTCCTCCCAGCAGCTTCATCTCCGTGTGCTGTCCTTCCAGTAACACAAATATTAAATACGCTCAGTCTGTAAATAGTTTAACAATCTTTGTCAGCAACAATATTTACTTTGGCAAAACCAGAATTGCAAAGAACAGACGTGTCCATCACACAGTCTGCAGCAAGTTCTTTGGTGGAAGCCAAGAAGTGAAGCAAAGGCTCCTTCTTGCTAGAGCCTGAGGAAGAATATTGCACAGAGACTCATAGAAGAAATGCTGGTGATTCCAAACAGGAGCATCACTGCGGGAGAGCTTCCTTCTCTGCCGGCTTTGGGAGAACGGGCTCCTCCAGGCTCGGTGATTCACAGCTGTTCTCCGGTAGCCTTGCTCTGGGCTGAGGGAGCAGTGATGCTGGAGTAAACTCCGGGAGGAGAGGCTGACTGCTGGGGGCTGAGGAGGAACGGGCAGAAGGATGGAGAGGTGGATGGCAGAGGAGTGGAGGCAGCACAAGCAGATGCTCACACAAGCCTGCAGCCACCAAGGGCCGTTCGGCTCTGCCCCGTGTGCCGGAGGCTGAGTGTCCCTGTCTGGCTCCCCCTGCTCCCGGGTCATGCAAGGGGGTGGAGATCGTCCTGACCTGGCTGTGCAGAGAACAGCCCCTTCAAAGTCTGGCTGGTTCTTTCACATGACTGCTCCTACTTTGGCCAAAACACATCACACATCTCTTGTGTGCGCCCTGCTAGCTCCACACGGCCGCTCCGCCCGGATGCCACATCCCTGCCATTCCTGCACCTGCATCCTGAACATCTGCCTCCAACGTTCAGAGCTCTCTGCTTCAAGGTCACAGGCTGCAGCCTGATTCAGTTCAGAATGCAGCTGGGACAGCTCCCAGGCTTTCAGCTCCTCAGGACATGCCAAGGTGCCACCATGAACATGGTGATCTCCATCTTTCATCACCTGGAGCAGAGCTGGGCAGGGACTGGGCAATGCAGCTTTGGGCAGGAGAAGGGAAGCAAGAGCCTGGCTGTCTGGAGAAGTGTGCTTGGCACCTGAATGGGCAGGGACCCCTGGTCCACACCCCCGGCATGGGCACGGCCAAGATGAGCCCAACAGGTTTGCCTGAAGGACTGGGAAAAGAGAGGAGAGAGGAGAGGAGAGAGGAGGAGAAGAGAAGGCAACAGTGAGCTCCCCTCCTTGTGATTTCCTGTTGCCACCCAGGTGAGGTCACCTCACCACAGAGTCTTGTCATGAGCTGCTCCAGTTCTCACTAGAGTGACTGCTAAAACAGGGGAGGGAAAAGATTAAAGAAAGAAAACTGAAGTTCTTGTTAATCAAAGGAAGTGTTGTTTCAGACACAGGTGTCCTCTGTGGGGATGTGTTGATGGAGGAAAACCACGTTGATGGAGGAAAGTACCAGAGTTGTTGCGCTGTCAATTTTCAGTGACTGGAAATTCAAACAAGTTTATAAGCTGGGAAAATGACTCCAGTTTCCCCTGGATGAGGCACGTTAGCCCTGCCTGTTCTCCGGCATGACAGGAACACTGCACTGCCTGCTGCAGGCTCACAGCTTCCTGCCCCAGCACGTCCCTTCACCACTGCTGCAGGTGCAGGTCCATGCTGGTGTTCAGGTTGAGGTCAGCAACATCCAGGAAATCGATGTTGAAGATGCTGGGGCCCGCGGGGGTGAGCGAGCCAAAGCCGCTGGCCGAGCTGGGGGGGGTGAGGTCCAGCCACTCCATCGTTTCCCACGGGGACTCGGTGAAACTCATTTGTAAACCGGAGCCTTCGGCAGGGGAAGGGGAGAGCTGGGTTTCCATGGGCGAGAGGGGAGTCTGTAAAATCTCCTGGGAGTTGAGCAGTTCGTCTGCGGCTTTGCCGGAGAACCCCTCCATCATCCCTTCGAAGTGGGGTTCCTCTGCCCCCATCTTCAGCAGGGCCATTTCGCTGACCCTGCCCAGGGGGCTGTGGGCATTGAGCAGCACCTCGAGGTGAGCGTCGCTGCTGCCCGGGCAGTGCTCGAAGGGGAGCGGCGCCGAGGACCCCGCCTCGAAGGGGGCAGAGGCCTTGGGCAGAGAGGCACTGGAGTTCCCTGTAGACACCATTATCTGAGGTACTTTCTGGAGGCAGGACCGATCTTCCTTGGCATTGGCCGGAATTTCTGTCAACAAATGAGAGGGGTGTGAGGTGCCCTGACAGCGCCCACCACTGCTGGGCACAGGGGCACCACCACAGCCCTCCAGCTGAACTCCTGTGCACCCCTATGGAGACTCACTCCCCCTCAATCCCACCGGCATTGCTTGCCCACCCTCCCTGCTGGAAGCCTCGCACATTTCTGCTTTCTGACCTTGATCCCGTGGGTTTGGACACAGTCCCTAGGGCACAAGCACTGACAGCTGTCCCCAGAGGGGTGGGAAAGGGCACAGGCAGCAGTTTGCACAGGGGAGGGCACCAGCAGTGCCCTACGTGGGAGATGGCACTGGCAGCACTGGGAATGGGGCAGGCTGGGGGTTCTGTGTGGGGAGGGGGCTGCTGCCCTGCTGTCCCTTCTCTCTGCACAGGTGAGAGCCAAGCCCAGACCACCCCACTGTGTCAGCACATGCAGGAGCAGGCTCCGGGAGGGCCAATATGCTTTTGGATTCAATCTCAGTGGCTGCTGGCACAGGGAGGGCAGGGGAAAGCTGTATTCAACTCAGGCAGCTCTGCTGGGGTCCACAGATTGCACTGAGCCCCACGGACCGCTGCTGGCCTAGAGGAGAAGCCCTGGAGGGGAACAGGAAAGCAGAGCGTACCTCCACTCTCAATCAGCACGTCCAGGAGCTCGTCCATCTGCTGACTTCGTGTCATCTGCTGCAGCAAACGACAAAGAGGAGAGTAGAGGGCATTAGGGGGAGAGTCCCTCCAGCCACAAGCCAGGTAGATGGCTCTAGACCCCCAAAAAGATGGCTCTAGACCCCACAAATGGCTTCCTCCCATGCAGGAGAGGCCACACCAACACGGGGCTGGCAGCAGTGCTCAGGTGGGCGCTGCAGGGGCGCGGGACAATCAGGGTGGATCCGGGCAGCAAGGCACGCTGCCCTGCCCCTGCCCCTCTGCTCAGTGGCCACCACAGCCTGTCCTGCCCCAGGCCCTGAGGACACAGCGAGGTTTTGGCCCCAGCACCTCACACTGGCATGGGCCTGCCTGCCCTGCTGCTCCCTGCCCTGCCCAGTCTCCCTCCTCTCCCTGACTGGAATCTGGAAGGATCTCCTGCACACTGGCCTAAGCCTGTTTTCATCCCTGCCAGCAGCATCACTCCACTTTCCCAAAGGCACCATCATTCCCAGCACTGAGGCTGCTGCCAGACCCTCATGGAAGGAAGGTGTTCCTGGGTGATGGACCGTCCTCCCTGGGGAACAGCTCCAGGGCACGGCTCGGGGAGGCAGCTGGCACAGAGCAGGACAGTGTTCAGTGGGTAACGAGTGAAGGTGAGGCTTCCTGGCGGCCTGGGAATGCTCAAGGGATTCTCACGTAGAACTGAGCACCCAAAAAGGAGCACACTGGCACCGTGGGGGACTCGGGAGGTGTCAGGACTCTCGGGTGCACAGTGGACACTTTTCCACCCAGCAGGGTCTCCGACTGCTTTGTGGCAGCCAGTCAGCAACTAACCCTTCAAAAAAGCCCATTCCTCATGGAAACAGGCCTGTCCTACCCAGAGACCCCAGAATGGGTTGGGACTCCTGCAGCTGAGTCCCACTAACTGCAAAAGGACAACATGGGAAGTCCTAGCCCTGTAGAAAACAAAAACCATGCAGTTACCTGCTTCACTGCATCCTCATAGGGTGGAGGCTGCTTTACCTCTGACAGGGCTGGGCTTGACTTACAAAAACTTGGGGATGGAATAGAAAACTTTTGGCCTGACTGCGCAGCCATCTGCATGGGGAAATACAGGGAAATGGAGTCAATGCACGGGGAGCACGGGGGGGGGCCCAGCTCGCTCATCCCTGTTGAGGTTGGTGTGGGAATATAACTATTCTGTGGGTCAAATGAACTCAAACAAAATGCCTGGGCATCGAGCAGGATAGAGGCAGGTAAACCAGCTCCCTGAACACAGCTCTGAGACCCAGGGCCAGGCTGGGCACGGTGTCACAGAACATCCTGGTGTTCACTCCAGCTGTGGATGTGCAGGACAAGGGAGAGACAGAGATGGGCTGCTGGTGGTCGGCTGCACGTGGCCAGAGATGAGGCACTTCCCAGCTGCCTCCCAGCCCCCCTCCATCACTGCCTGTCTGAGGGCATCTCAGAGAGCTCAGGCCAGGGAAGATCACTCGAAAGAGGGAAACCTCTGCCTGTGTCAAACACCTGCATATCTTCGCCATCTTTTTGCCATCTCCCATTCCAGAAGGGACCACATCTGAAATTCCAGTACCTGCCAGCTGCTGTCCCCATCACCTCTAGGCCCTTGTGTGGCCCTTGCCACTGGCTGGTCATGGCCTTGTCCCAGCATGAGGGGATTGTGCCTGCAGGTGGGTTGGATCCAGGACTGGATCCAGGGCAGCAGTGAGGTCACTCTGCCTGGTCGTGCACATTCTGGCCACCTTTCTGTGGAGGGCAGCTGGAAGGAACACTGTCCCTGGCTCATGGGAAACAGCACTGCAGTGCTGGGCACAGACAACGAGTTCTTGCTGAAGAAGGACCCTCACCCCTGGGAGTCCCTTGCAGGGAGCAGAGGAATGCCCAGGATGGGTGGTGTTGCAGTTGGGATGAGCTGCAGGACACAGTGGGACCATCCCCTCTGTACACCCCCTGCTCTCGGGCAGTGAGGGAGGAGCTGGAGATGCTCCCTCCTGATGCTCACTGACCACTGCTCAGCTGTCCAGAGCAGCCCTGCTGCCTCTTGGATGTCACCTCACAGCAGTGGGTCCCATTGCCTGTTGCCCCCAGAGCTCTGCTCCAGTGCCCAGTTCAGCCCTACAGCCCCAGTGCCGGGGTCACCCCCTGCATCCCCTGCTCTCTGACCCCACCCAGCTCATCCACAGCACTGCTCCCCACTGCCCAGCTCACCCAAACCGGTGTTCACAGCACCCTCCTCACCCCTGCAGCAGCCCCACGGCCTGCCTCACCCCAACCTCACTGCCCTCTATGCCCATTCCACCAGCAGCTCTGTCTCTGCCCCTCCCTGCCCTGAACTGCTGCCCTTTCCCACCTCACTGGCTGTGCTGTTTGCTGACTGCCCACGGCACCTACCATGTGCCACCTGAGCCCCACCATGTGCCACCTGAGCCCCACCATGTGCCACCGTGCAGGGATGCACCCCAGTGCCTGCTCAGGGCCACCATGGGATGGGTTGGGAGTGGCCCTGCTCTGGCGTGGGCTGTCCCGTGCACCCAGCCTGCCCCTGCCGTACCCCTGTGTGCACACCTTGCGCCCCTGTGCAGGGCACAGGCCTGTGAGAGGTGGTGCTGCTGCCTGGGGAGCCCTGGCAGGGCACTGGATGAACTGGGGCTGTGATCAGCAGAACCTTGTGCTGTTCTGTGTTGGCAGCGTGTGCCCCTCCCCAAGGCGTTCGTGCCTGTCCAGGGGGCTGAGTGAGGAGTGCTGGTCACTGAGGACAACTCTCTGCTGGGCTGGTGGCCTGATGGGGAGGCACAAGCTCTATCTGGCTGTAGACCCCACCTGCCGGCCCTGCTCTAGCTTCCTGAGAAAGTGCTTCCTGGGATAACTGCTCTCCTCCAACTCAGTGGTGAAAATCCCTCATACACTGCTAGGAGCCACAATGGCTTGGCAAGATGCTGGAAAGTCCCACAACCCTGCAGCAGAGCCTCCCAGGGGTGTAGGAACTGTGCCAGGGCTCTCCCAGGAGCTGAGGTACCCATGCTGCTGCTTCCCTGCTGTGTACAGAGCTGTGCCAGGGCTCCACAGGGCATGAGCAGCTGTGCCAAGACTCCCCCTGAGTGGAGAGGCAGCTAGGTTTGGGCTCTTTTACAGCAGAAGAAACTGTGCCAGTGCTCCCCCAGGGCAGAGAGAGCTTTGCCAGGACCCCTCCAGGGGCAGAGAGAGCTGTGCCAGGGCTTCGTAAGGCAGAGGATGCTCTGCCAGGACTCCCCCAGGACACAGGGAGCTTTGCCAGTGCTCACCTAGGGGCAGAGAGAGCTGTGCTGGGGTCCCCAGGGGAAGAGGGGAGCTGTGCCAGGGCTTCCCCAGGGCAGCAGGAGCTGTGCCAGAGCTCCATGGGGCGTGCGAGCTGTGCTGCGGCCCCCTCGGGACAACCGGCTGTGGTGGCAGGGCTCCCCCGGAGATGCTCTGCCAAGGACGCTGCAGTGCTACCAGCTTCCAACCCACTGTCCATCTGGGATACCCTCCGCCCTTCCAGGCAGCCCCACATGCTGTCACGGCCCCCGGGCACCCACCCGGTGCCAGCAGCCCCGGGCCAACAGCAAAGGCGTCCCCGCAGTGGGTGTGACCGCGGGGTCCGGGCTGGCACTCACCGGTGCTGTGCGGAGGCAGCCGCTGCCCGGGGGGGACCCGCTGCGCCCCTCGGGGGACACCGGGAGCAGGTAGTGGCTGTTGGGGGACGGCGGCAGGCTGATGTGCTGGGGGCTCTTGGCAGCCCCGAGGGGAGAGTGCTGGGGCGAGCACTGCGGGCTCAGGAATGTCGAGGAGGTGATGGTGCTTTGCCCTGCGGGCTCCAAGCAGTGGCTATTTACAATGTGGGGCACCTGAGGTACCCCACAGTTACTCAGCTTATCCGAGCTGCTGGCCTGGCTTTTCAATGCCATTTGTTTGGATGCAAACGGACAGCTGGACACGGTGTTTTCTTGCTTGATGGGGACACCAAAGAAACGCTGACCAGGCTGCTGCTTCTCCTCAAGGCCATTGCTTCTCTTTCGCTTCTGGAGCTGCATCCGCAGCTCTTCCACTTGCCTCTGCTCCTGCTGCAGCTTCCACGTCAGTTCATTGATGACCTTCTGCTTCTCCACCAGCATCTTGTCTTTCTCTGTGTCTATTCCTTCCAGTTCTAGCTGGATGCTCCCTCCATTCATGCTGCTCATGAGGCTTTCCTCAGCACTGCCATGAACCGGAGATGGCTGGAGACCGAACTGTGGAGAAGACATGGGCCCGTCATTGAAAGTGTCTGGCAAAGAGCCGCTCACAGAGAGGTCGGAGGAGGCGGGCGAGATGGGTGGGGTGGAGCTGGTGCTGCCGAAGTGGTAGAAGCCGTTTGATAACATGCTGGTGGAGGACTGGGACTGGTAACTCGACAGGGTGCTTGTTGGAGTGACTGGGAAGGTGACGGTGGTGATCTCACTGAAGTTTGGCACCGCGCTGCTGCCGCACTCCTGGAAGGGCCGCAGCCGCTCCATCAGCGCTGTTTTGGTACCTGACACGGGCAGGCCTCGTATTCGGAGCTGCTGCCTCAGCTCTGACACCTACAAGGAAAGTCACTCGTGATCAGTCTCCACAGCAGATGAGCCCTTTAGCAAACCAACACTTCTAATAAGGAGTCTCAGATCTTGCAGCCTCCAGCTTTACAGCTCTGGCCTCCCAGGGGCTCCCTGCAGTCACCAGAGTCACCATGCACAGGCCTGACCACTGCACGTCCTGCAAAACCTCAACCTTTCCTAACTGGAAAACCTTTCTTCCTCCAGTAACTGTGACTCGACTCCATGAGCCAGCAGTAGTCTCTGGATCAGGGAAGCAACTCAAGATTTCCTTCCTAGCAGTGGGTTTCTCCATGAGCAGAGGATTTTCACACAGACCAAGAGCCAGCTGATGGCTCAGAGAATGTGGCACATACCTTGGAGCCACATGCTCCACGCTCAGGCATTTGCACATGATTCAGTCACCTGACCTGAGGCACACTCATGTTATTTCTACCTCTAAAAACAAATGTTTCCCCCAGGTCTCTGCTCGTAGGATTTGGCCTTCTCCATGGCTGAGGGTCTGTTAGCAAAGTGTGAAAGAATGGCTGACGTGAGGGATTCTTCCCTAGGCCCTGTCTTGCCTACATGGAGGTGTTCAAAACAGTGCATGTAGCAGGAGGTACCTGCTCTTACAGAGAACTGAGCTGGCCTGGCTGCAATGACCACTGAGGAGCTGAGTCACTGAAGAAAGGCCAAGCTGACCTACTGGCTTCTGGCTGGTCTGCTGGAGTACCCAAAATGTCCACCATAAAACCACAGAGGGATGGAGCCAGGAGCTGCAGGAGCAGCAGCACCAATCATCATCCTTTAGTCCTTGACCTTGGCCTGACCCGCAGCCTCCCCAAGCTACACCCTTGCTTTGCCGATACACAGGCTGGAGCAAAGCACGCCCCTGCCACCTGCAGAGCAGCCAGCCCTCATGTTGAGAACCCCCACAGGGGCCAAACCCTGCTGCAGGTGCTGTGCTGGTCTCCTGGGTGGCTCAGAGCACGGGGGTTCAGGTGTGCTGTAACTCCCAGCCTGTGGCACTCCCCTGACACACTCAGGGGCAGCACAGCACACTCAGGCTGTGACATTCTGCTCCTGCAGTGACAAAGTTTGCACTCACTTTGAGATCATCCAGGTTGGATGGCAGAGGGCCTGGCTTGATAGATGAGACACAAGTCTGGCCTGAAAAGCTGGTTTTCACTGGAGAAAGAGGGGTGTTGTTGACAGAAGTTGATGAAGAATTTGAACTTTTGACCATTTGCTCATTTGATTGCCTGAAAAAACAAAGGAGATTTGGGGTAACTTGTCTGTTCCCACAGTGTATTTGTGCCCAGCATCCCATCTCCCTCTGCTCCCTTGGGGCTGCCGTCTCCTATATGAGACTTAAGGATAGCCAACCCCAAGGAAAACCAGGCTGGGCTGTAGGAAATTGCTGGTGCCCCACCAGCAGGTCACATGTGCCCTGGCCAGTGTGTAAAGCCAGAATGGCTTGGAAGAAGTCTGTGCTGTTCCCAAGCTTTCCTGTTTCACTGGCATGCCTCTATGCCCTTGCTCTGGCACAAATGGATACAGCAGGGGAAAGTTCGGAGAAAGACAGGACTAAATCCTTCTGCTGGCACAGTGCCACTCACTTTAGCTGTCCTTGGTGCATCCCAGGGTAGCTGAAATGCTGCTGCTGCTGCTGCTGCTGCGGCTGCTGCTGCTGGCTGAGGATCTGGAGCTGCAGGAAGAGCTGCTGCTGCTGGAGCAGTCTGGCATAAGCAGAATCCATGGGTGGAGGGGACTTCTCTGCCTTTTGGTCCGGAGGGATGTACTGGTGGTACTTGAGTTTCTTCACTTTGGGCTTGGTGTCTTTGGGCTTTTTGTGACGGTTCTTGCTATCACTGGCTGATTTGGACTGTTGGTCCAAGAAGGAAAGGAATTAGCTGTGAGAAGAGCTCCTGTCACTCCCATGGGACCTCAGAGGCCTGGGACAGAACAAAGGTGGCTCCTGCTGGCACCCTGACACTCCAGCTCCACAGGCTCTGAGCCTGGATGTGGGGGACTCCTTTCACTGCATCCCATCTGTTTTGCTGGAGAGCAGATGAGATGAAGAATGACCCTCCCTGCCTGGAAGGTATTCCAGTGTTGCCTTGCATCTCCTCCTGCTCCCAGCCCCAGGGGACGTTTTCAGTGCAAGGCTCAAGCAATTGCCTCTAGCAAGGTATATTGCTGTACCTTGTACTATTACACAATGAATTAAATTACAGTTCTTGACACAAGGTTTGTCTGCCTGCATTATTCAAAGCCTTTAAGGCCAGACACTCAGAGCTCCCACGCAGGTGGGGACAGCACATGGACACTTCAGGCTTGCATACAGCCACGTGCCCTGGCCTGGTTCCTCTCCTGGGCAGCCTGGAGGCACCAGCATTACCTTCACGGCAGAGGGCACTGGGAGTGTCGGGCTCTCCTGCCCTGCTGTCTGCTTGGGGCTGTCACACTGGCTGCCCTGCCCCGGGGCTGTGTCCGGAACGTGGCCATCGGCACTGGGGGAACGATCCTGCAGGGGAGAGGTGAGAGGGGCTGTGGGGCCGGTGCCAGGGGCTGCCCAGCCTGAACAGGGGCACCTAGTACCGTGTTTTCTCACTCCATGTTGTTCCCAGTCCCCACAGATTCCTCAGTAAATCCCAGTCCCCTCGTGTCTGTATCAGCCAACTATCCCTACATTCCCAGGCTATCCCAGTCTTCACAGTCCTCCGAGTTTCCAAGCCTTCTCCATTTCACCTGAGCCCCAAATCCTTGTTCACTCTCTCTGCTCGCTTCTGGCCCCGCAGTGTCCCCCAGACTAGCCCAGTCCTCCCAGCTGACCTGTGGATGGCCATAGTCCCTCTGGTCCTCCCACACCCCAGTCTGTCCCCATTCCTCCCATCTTCCTCCGTCCACCCCAGCCCCTCAAGTCTCCCTCAATCCACTCCAGTTCTCCCATTTCCCCCCGTCCCTCCCGTTTCCCCTCCCCTCTCCGTCCCTCCCCCATTCCCCCAGTCTCTTCAGTCCCCTCCCGTCCCTCCTCCAGTCCCCCTATTCTCCCCATTCCCCCATTCCCCCCATTCC